>CM053791.1:669619463-669894463 GCA_028749045.1 Cupressus sempervirens | reverse complement strand
TGAGGTTACACCTCATGGTCTCACGGAGCTCATCTATGGTGGGTGGTGGAGGTGTGGGTGGAGGTGGAGGTGGAGGTGGAGGTGGAGGTGGAGATGGAGGGGGCAGAGGTGGGGGTATGGGAGGGGCAAGGGGTGGCGGTGGGTCCATCAAATATAATCTACATATATGTTTAAACAACATAAAACATAAAACATGATAAAATTACTATTAAATAAAATTTAAATCTAAAATTTATCAACTAGATCTATATAAATGCACATATCTTTATTAAAACCATATCAATTAAATAAATAAAGTCAAACACTTAAGTCAAATTAAACATTAAATACCAAATTTTTAAGTCTAATCATAAAATAATACTCCAAAAAACTATATCTAGGTTAGTTCAAGGTTTCTTTTCTTAAAATAGGAGCCACCATGCTAATTTTTCTCTCATGTACACTTATTATGTGACATTGGGGGATTATATGAACTCATTATGGATTATATGTTCATCTTAGGATGAAACAAAGTTAAGATTATGATAAGGTTATGGTTTACAATTTTGTTATGTTAATAGTTTTCATGATGGATAAGCTTAAGATTATTATAATGATTATGGTCTTTTAATGTTACGAAACTTACCTAGGATTATGGTTTTAGTTAGAATTATATTTAGGTTTCAAATATTTATTATGGTCCTATTGTTTGTAGGATATATAATAGATGGAATTATGATGAGAGTTAAGGTTACAATTAGAATGAAAGCTTAGAGATAGAATTATGATTTGATTACAAATTATTTATGATTGTAGCTTGAATCCTAAATATTATCCACTTTTTAATGCAAACTATAAGTGTAGATCATGTCAAGTAATGAACTAATACATGTGAACCCTATCCCTAACCATATAATAATCCTAATTCTAATCATAATCCATAGTTCATTACCTTATGAAGCTTTGGATATCCATTTTATTGCCAGAGTAATCCCTTGAACTTTCTTAAAGTTTTCATTCCAACTTACTAATCTCCCTTCTCTATGTGAACTACTCTTGGTAGCACAATTCTTCATATTTCCTTTTCCATGTGACCACAAAATGTTCCTAATAGATTTATATAGAAGACCAAATTGATTTAAATAAAATAAGTAGGAAGAAGATAAGTACACCCAATATGAGGAGAGAATCTTTTAACATACTTGAATTCTACCAACCAATGTGAGATAAGTAGAGTTCCTGTTGTTGAGTTTTCCAAAGATTTTCTTGTTGATACAAAGACACATTTCATTTATATGTTAGGGTTTACTAAAAATAGAATCCCTAGGTACCTAACCACTTAATTATGACATCTCCATCCAATATCATATTTACTACACAAGGTAGGGGACTCAATATTTAGCCCCAATAAGATAGATGTAGAGACATAAATCTCACTACCCGATACAAAGAAAAGAGGTCCAATTTGATCATTAAATGATTTGTGTTGCACTCTTCTAGCTTAAAAAGAATACAAATATTATCAGCAAACTATGAATTAGATACTTATTAATTATTTGGAGAGTAGATCCTCTAACTTTTAGAGACAACTAGTTATCTCTGAGGAGATAATGTAATGAGTCAACAACAATAAAAAATAAAGAGGATGCAAGAGGACACCCTTTCATAATTGATCTAGAGATTCCTAAAAATTATGATCTAACCCCATTAATTTCTTTACTAAAACCTTGACACCAATCATAAGAGAGGACACCATTTGTCAACATAATATTGGATGGAATTTTGGGCTTGCAACATCATCATAGTGAAACTCCATTCCACCCTTTTGTATACATTTTCATAATCAATTACTTGAGCATGCCTACACTCTATCCTCGAAATGTTTCCCAATCCAAAGTCTTCCAATAGGTTATCAAGTTCTCCAATATGTATAAATATCCTTAACAAAACACTTTTGTGTAGGGTTAATGATCTTGGGTAGGATATCTTCTAGTCTAAAGGCTAAGACCTTGGCAAGAATTTTGTATGATATGTATTTAGGAGTGTCCTATTTCTAATTTTTAATGAGATTCTTATCTCCTCTTGGGGATCAATTTTATGAGCCCTCCATTGATTACTTGACGTAGGGATTTATCATTACTAATTTTTTGGATGGAGGAGCTAATTTATGATATAAATGGGTTTATCAAGGAATAATGCATCTTCATTCTAGGAATGATGGTTCTCATTTTATCCCTATCTTCTAAATCATTTTGAACTATCATCATCTTCTAACCAAAAAAATTGATAGCAAAATTAGGAAAAAGATCTTACTATATATCACTAGGGGGTGGGTATTTCTTTTTATAGAATAAGGTAATATTTTGTTATGTGGCCTTACATTTTGCAAAGGCAATAAACATTTAGGCTACATATATAGGAAAATAGGAAACAAATAGGGGAATCTCCAGTCTCCAAAAAAGAACTTTTAGGCACTTCCAACCCAAGATAAATAGAAATTAGTCCACCCTAACATAATTATCTAGTTAGGGATTGGGGTGTTAGGGTGCTTCAATACCCTCCTAATTAGATATTACATGATGAATACTCACTTAGGATATAAAGGTTTAGGCATCTAGTGGAAAGACAAGTTATTCACTTCTTTAGATATATTCTTAGGCATCCAAGGGTGTAGTCCATGCTCCTACTCGCATTGATGTTCCACCTCTACCTCTTGATGGTGAGGGAGGGTTACTTAATTAGATGCCTAATTTGTTCAAGTCTCTTCTAATTTTTTTATGATGTATCATTTTGAGACCTTGATATCAATGTTTACTTAGTTTTAGGATTAGAGTTCAATTTGGTTTGTACTGTTTGATTAGGTTTACATGCTTAGGTTTCAATTAGGACAAGAGTTAATAAATTGAATTAAGTTTCAAAGTGCTAAATTTGGTTTTAGATATAGAATTATAGTCAAAGCTTTTAGATTAAAAACCAACATTAATTCAAAAAAGTTAGGTTTGAATTTTGTTTTAAAGTGTTGAATATATTATTGAGTTCTAGTTTAGGGTGGTTTGGTTTAGTCTTAAGGTCAACATTTAACTTGGTTCAATCTTAGGGTAATGGTTCAATTTGGTTAATGGTTGGAGAAAGGATTCAAGGTTAAATTCAAGGTTTCTACTGTTAAGTTGGGATATATAATTAGGTTTATGATCATGGTTTAATTCAATTTGGTTTATACGTATAATATTAATTAGTTAAGGACTAGGGTTACCTTTCAATCTAGTTTGATATATTGAATTTGGTTTAGGGTTACCCAGGGGTTAATTTATTTTAGTGTTAAATATTAAGATATAATTCTTTGATATCACTCATTTTTTGATATTTTGATTATGTCACCCCTATACATTGATAACTTATATGTGATGAATCTTACAAATATTATTTGATATCATTACATGTGTCATGGTAAATTTTTTTAGTTTATGTACATGAGATGCTCCTATATATGGTGTTTTTCTTTTCTTATAATATGGGTAAGTGCACCAAGTTGTGCTGCCAAAAGGGGGGTATAAGTGGATACCTTTTTCTTGAAATCACCAATTTTTGGACTTCAACAAGAATTTGAAGATAGTTACGCTCAAAATTTTAAGATATGACAAAAAAAAAAGTCATAGTCCTCTAAATCTAGTTTCTAAACTACTAATTTTTTTTCAAAATGGTTTAGTTTTAGGTCCTCAAAAAAGGGGGCCACAAAAAGTGGTATTGTTTATTCCAGAAAAACATAAACAAAGTGTGCTCCCCCTAAAATTTTAACTTTTTTTTTGAAAATCTTTAATCGCTTTGGTCAAAAGTTACCTAACACTATGTAGTTTATCCCAGATTTTTTGGGTAATTTTATAATGTGTATTTTTTTTTAATGAATTTTTTAATTAGACACATCCCAAAAACGTGAAATATCTGTGTGCTCCCCCTAGAAATGATTGAAAACTAATCTAAAATCAAAACTTCTTTTTTTCAAAGTGTGTAGAATGGAGTCTAATTTCTAAAAAACTAAGTTTTTTCAAAATTCGATGAATGAGCTAAAATCTACAGCCCAATTAGTACATGTTGGTTTTTGACAAAAAATGGACATACATTCAAAAACAATTATAGATGAAAGGCTTGAAATAGTTCAAATAAAAAAAGTTATATGGTTGTGTAGCTAACATAGAGACCTACAATGTCATGTAACCTAATTTTATCGATGCTCAACCATGAGGAAACTGGAAGGAGAGCACACAAGAAAAATCAATTATTTTTTGTATGTTTGCAGCAAAACACGTCTCAGACCAGTTTATAGACTCCAAAGCTTTGGGTTGGATCCCTAAGGCAAAGCCAAAAATTAGGCTTGGTAGAATGTAAAGCTTTAAATAGCGCGTGCGCCCTATAGCGCACACGCGCTATTTAAAGCCTTTTAAATTTACTTTTAAATAGCGCGTATGCGCTTTGTAAATTTTTTTTTGAACATTGTGCACGCACTTTAATGCATATGCACTATAGTGCGTACGTGCTATGGCTCGACACACCCAAGCCATAGTGTGTGTGCGCTATAGTGCGTACGCACTATAGCACGTGCGCGCTTTACAAAACTAGAATGAGAAAAAAAGTGTCATCTTTTTGGCACCACAACTTGGTGCACTTACCCATATATAGTGTTATATATAAAAATTTACCTAAGTACCCTTCTTGATTATCTATTATGGACATGTCATAAATGACATATCTCTATATGATTCTTTTGATATGATATGCATGGATAATATATATAATAAAAAAATTTAAATCCTTCCTATGCAATAAATGATGTAATTAGATATATACAAATGTTTTTAGATTCACATGTACATGACATGTAGATGTAGATATGATGCTCCTCTAGGATAATTTAGTTTATCATAAATAAGGTTACAATTTTAGGGTTTGACATTCATAAAATTAGTACTCAAGGTAAGATAGGAAAGTTATTTAATTATTTATATATTACCTGGTGTAGGTTTTAGCAAATTAAGATCAAGGTTAAGATGATAGTAAGGGTTATGATTAGAGTTAAATTCAATACAAATTGACATGATAGTTAATCCTAAATGACGCCCAACCAAGAGATCCAAAGAACTAATCAAAAGTTTTACTAAGCAAGCAATAACATACATACAATAATTTACATTTATTAAAAATAGAAGAGATTGCATTCCTTAATGAGCACATTTACATTTCATTTTTAGATAATTATAAGTACTAAAAGTAAAATAAATAACATATCCACATGAAAGAATATTAACTACTTCAGTTCAATCCATTTAAATAATATATACATTTGTTCTTAATGCCACTTGGCAAATTAATTTGGAATGCACAATCATCCACTGTACATGTCACAGGGTATGAAAGGCTAAAAGAATATACATTTATAAAATAGTTTACATCATCCATTTTCGATCCATGAAACAAAGTACAATATAATTTAAGTAAAATCATTTTAAACACTAAGTTTTTTGTTTGGATCCCTTGGCAGGCTGTTATGTGATTAAGTACTTAGTTATATGTGTTTAGGGTTTTATTGTACATAACTATATGGTTAGGTTGAAATTATAGTTTAAACAATGAATTTAGGTCGAGGTTATAGTTTAAACAAGGTTGAGGTTATATTTATTTGTAATTACATGTTTAAAAAATGAATTTACATCTAATCTAATCATTCAACATTGTAATAAATACATAAATTAAATACATTTCAAAACATTTAAAATAATATTTTTTTAAATAAACATTTACAAAATTATATTTTAATTAATAGATAGAAAAATTTAAACATCAAGTCATTAACAATGTGAATTTACAATTTTACATATATTAAAACTTAAAAAAAAACAATAAATTAACATACATATAAAATTGAAAATTAAAAAAAAGAAGTAAAATAGTACAAAACATATCAAAATACCTAGTATATTGAAAACTAGTAATAGGGGGGTGGTCAGTAGGGCTCAAAATTGGGCTCTTGTATGCATCTCTAATTGGGCTCCCATTTTTGAGGTCATGAAAATGACTTCAAAAATGCCAAAAAAAGGGGTTTAATAAAGTCTTTCAAATCAGGTACCTAATTTTTAAGAAATCGGGTACTTGATTCTAAAAGTAATCGAGCGCCAAATATTTGAGTGCCTTGGGCACCCAATCCGCTTTTACATATCAGGTACCCAATTTTTGAATTTTGGCTCAGGTGCCCGAAGCTTGATTTTAGAAATGGGTACCTGATTTTGTAAAAATTGGGTACCCGTTTCTAAGAAGTACAATTCTGCAAATTTGACTTTCATGGAATTACAACCCAACTTCTTGCGGTCACCCTATAATATAATATAATATACTAAATTATAATAGGAATATATTAAAACACAAACAAAAATACCATTTTTAATAGTTAAAACACCTCACATGGATCATGGAGGGCATAGTGAGGACCCTTCCTCAACTTTCAATCTACACCCTCCATTTTTAATTTTATTTTTTTACATATTTAGCTAGGATATATCATATACTCAATATATCAGGTATCCGAACCTTGGTCAACTCAAAAAAATGTGATTTCACCTAATTTAGGTGACTTCTAGACTTCAAGCAAGTACCTGACAACTTTTAATATTACTTAATTTGTTAAAATGAAAATGTTTTTTGAGGATGTTCTTAGCTTTCCAATGATATGATTACTATCAAAATGTGAGTTTGATAAGTAATTATTACTTATTTTTAAATGAAGATATCTATAAAGTGTTGATTTACATATTGATTTTTAAAATGACTATAACTTTCAAATCATAAAACATTTTTAAAATTTGAAAGATGTGTCACATTCTATTCTTTGCCTACTAAAAATATTAAAATAAATAAATTTGGTAATGTTTTAAATTAGTAAAGATTGTCAGACACAAGCCTTATTTTATTTCTGAAATCATTATAACATAAATTCATAATTTTATTTATTTTTGGAATAAAAATACCTAAAAATATGCATCACATCAAGGCATGAGTCTACTTCTTATATCTATAATCTTATAAAAAGTTATTATTATATGATCGTGATTAAGGTGGTCATAATACACTTCATTTTTATTTTTGTCCTAAAATTTGTGTACTACTGCATTAAAATGAAAATTTTTGACCAATCAGATTAAATTATTTTTAGATAACACCTAGGAGTTTAGAAACTGCATTCAATTTCCTACAGATTCTATTCTTACAAATTTTTAATATAATTTTTGTAACTAGCTCAAAATTGCATGTCAAGTTGATATAAACCCAATCTCCTAATTTTAGGTTGCCACTTAAGGGTATAGTTTTAACCACGATTATCTTGCACATACCCTCTCATTAAACAAATAAAATATAACATTATCTAATTCTACTAAGGAATATCACAATTAATTTACAAAATTTGAATTTCCAATAGAGAGATAATGGCCCTACCCTTTACATATCACAGATCTCAATTTACATTCTTCTTTCTTATCCACCCATCCCTTTTACATTGCTTAATTTTAATACATCAATAATTTTTCTTAAAATATACATCTTTTCAAATTACATCAAGTATAGTGTAATCAGAAACATCTTCAAAGTATCATCATAAGAGTCATTCAAGCATCTTCATGAAAGAACTGAATTGCCAAGCGACAAACAAGCCTTATTTTTTTGTCACCCAACCATGTTGACCCCAAGGAACAAATCCCCAATCTAGGAGACAAAACCATGATATAAAAGGTCTAAATAGTAACTAGGGCTTAATCTCAAAGGAAGAGTACAATATAGCATGAGGTAAAGTCCATAGATCACAAAGGACCACCAAGGGAAAGAAAAGGGAAGTAGTGAAGGGTGTAACCACCTCTAGATGAGTGTCATTATGCCTTACTATATGTTGAGATCCACCGCTTGGGCTTAATATTGTACTGACACACATAACACCTTTTCCTTGAGTACTCCAACAGGGATAGGCACAACCAAGTAATGTTGGGATCAACTCCCTAAGCTTAGGGGCCTATAATTTACATAGTGTGTCCCTACTCTAAAAACTCCAACAAAACTTGCATAGTTGTCTTATTTAGTGTGAAATCCCAAAACCCTTCCTCTAACTTATTATAATTAGGTTATCACTTGGTAAATAATTTACAATGGAGCTAGCCTACATAGGGCTATGGTCTCCAATCATAAGATCCTCTGGCTACCACTTCTGGGCCCCAAGACCTATGGTAAGCCACTTACCTAGGGTTTCTATCCTGCTCAAGAAAAAACATAAACATGCCTCATAACTAAATGTAGTGTCTGCCCTTGTTCACATCTTTCTGGACACATTGTTGTTATCATTATCATACTATGTTAGACTAGTTTTATGGATTAGTGGTATTGTTTTGAGGCTATCAGACATTATGTTATGGATTCAATTGATATATGATGAGATCATTTAGACTTTACATTTCATGTATGCATGATGATCATTATATTGCTTCCAATTATTGAGGATGATTAGTTAGATGGTTTATTATCTCATGTATTTTATTATGGATTCTTACCCCATACTTGCATGTGTATGGTGTGTGTGTTTGTTAATATTGTATGGCATTTTTGATGTGGTTAAGGAAGGGAGTCGTAGTCACCTGTTAGTTGGGATCTACATGATGCACCACTTCCTGCCATTGCCTGTTTATCTTAGTTATATATATATATATATATATATATATATATATATATATATATATATATATATATATAATGTACATGCATGGTTTTTATGTAGGTTGCAAGTATTGGTTATCGACTTTCCTAAATTTTTAGGATGAGCGTACCTTATTACACTATCTCAATGATAAGAGAAGGGAGATAAATTATCAAGTCCAAATCCTAAACCCTTAAAACCATTTGTCCTAGTGAGGTAGGATAAGTATCTGGATATTTTACCCACTGAATGTGTCGGATGACATATTTCATGATTTTTAACTCTTTAGACTGATTTTATATGAATTGTTCTATGATGGGTTTTTATATTTTATCTTGGAGGTCTATGGTGAATTTTCTATTAATTAAGTCTTAATAAATAGATTTAATTAATTATTTATTTGGAGAAAATTAATATAATATCATGATCTTTGATATTTTGACTATAATTAATTAAATGAGAATTAATTGAGAAAAATAATTAAATAAAAGAAAATTAGAAATTAAAAATTAGTAATAATTATAAAATAATAATAAAGTATTAAATAAATAATAATAATAAAAGTTATAAAAATTAAAATAAAAGTTATAAGCTTGCCTAGGAGTTAACACGCCTTTTTATTTCTCATATGTCAACAACACAGGGGTTAGTGCACCAATTAAGCACATGGTGTCTACAACCTTATGACTCATCTAGAAGGTTGGAATAGACTCATGCTTAGTTGTCTACACCTTCTAATTGTTTCTAGAGACATTCTAGGTGCTTCTTGAGAAGCCTTTATATTTAGGCATTCCTAGAAGCTTAGACACAGAGCATTTGGAGAGCGTTTTGGAGCATTGGAGGACTCAAGAACTTTGGAGAAGGGAGGAGCTTGCTCTGCGGGTCTTCTGAGGAAAAGAAAATTAGCATCAGAATCTGGGTAGACTCTTGTGATTTTGCTTATGCTATTTCCACATCTTGCACTTCCTGTCTTCATCGTGTCTTCCATATGTTTTCTAAGGATTGCCATATTTTGGTTGTATGCATTCTCATTATGGGTAGTTAAAATTTATTTGAGAAAGTCTTATATGCATAGATCTGAAGAGAACACGGTGCTAGGGTTTTAAATTTGTAGCCAAATCCATTAGAAAATTAATTGGGTTAATTTGGAGAACAAATGTTCAATAGATTTTATATATATATATGTGTGTGTGTGTGTGTGTGTGTGTGTGTGTGTGTGTGTGTGTGTGTGTGTGTGTGTGTCTTATATTAAAAATATACTTTTGTGTTTAAATTTCCATACTCGTAAATATATATATATATATATATATATATATATATACATACATATACTTATATATATGTATTCATTTAAAAATGTCGCTGTCATATCACAGTAACATAATGTTTAATGAAATTCAAAATTTTACTATGGGTCGAATGTTTAATTAAAACGTTTTAGACAAGTGGGAAAACTTGTACCCACTATCCCTGCGAGCCAGCGGAGTACTTGCCATCGCAGGTACTGCGACAATAAGGGTACTCCATACCCGCTGTCACCATAGTACTCTGCGACAGCAGAGTACAGAGTGCTCATGGCTCCGCGACGAAGGGAGTAGGCATATTTTCCTTTTATTAAAAATAGTGCCAAATTTTATTACGAGCATATAATATGTACCACGATGTGATATAAGGTTCACTTGCACAGTATTAGCATTTACAAATCGCAAACAATGTTATGCGATGGAAAATTTGGGTTCATTGATAATGTTATAATGTATGACGTTATCAATGGTAATTTTATATGTTATAATATTATCATATGAATTCAAAGGCATATGATTTAATATTTATGTGATAAAAGTTTTTATGATATCAATCAAAATTGTTGTAATTCGATTCTATTTTTATTAAAAATGTAATATTAATAATTATTTATGTATTTATATATGTATGTATATATATGTATATAAATAAATTAAAAAATATATATATATATAAATAAATTTAAAAAATAATATATATATATATGTAAGTATGTAAATATGTTATTAATAAATTTAAATTATTATATAATTGATAATGATTTGTATTAAAGGTTCCTCTTTTATAATAATACAATTTAATTATTAAGATTTAATGAATTGATTTAAATTATAAAATAAAGTATATGAAATTTAATTGGTAGTTTGGTGGGGGACGTTTTCAAACAAATATTATAATTGGAAGATGGATTTTAGACTTATAAAGGAAAGCTTTTATACATCCAAAACAATACATGTGTTAGGAAAAACGTACAAAATGATCCTCCATTCATGATCCAAACTTGAAAACATAAACTGAGACCTCTACATTTAATTCAAGATGTAATTTTTAGCAAAGCCAAAACATGTGCTTACATTGTGTATTCTTTATGCTATTTGTTTTGAGTTTTGGGTTGACTAGTGTTGACCAGTTATAGGACGTCTACTAGAGGCTTGGGGGTTATGATTGTGATGTCGTGATGATATCTTATTTCTGATCTTTATAAACCCAACCATGGTTATGTGATGGAATGCTCTATGTAATGTTTGTAATTACTAATTGTTATAGTTGAGATTCTTATTTATGAAACATTTGACTTAACCATTTTTGAGTCATCGATCAGTTATCCTTGGTTATTTTCTAATTGCCATGATGGGACTGAAATGTTGATTTATGATGTCATGTTGTGTCATGTTTTGACTCAACCATTTTGGAGTCTTCGATCAGTATGATTTGAGATATATTTTGGTTAATGAGAACCAATGGATATTTTTTATTATCAATGATGCTTCAGTTGCCAATAGAGAGCTATTCTGGTCATGATTTTCTATGGATTCTTTCTCATGGAGATTTGATGCTTTTATTGTGCATATTTGATGTTCTTATTATGGATTATCTTTGTGATTTTGAGATTTATGATTCCATGAGCTTAGGGTAGGTAATTTTCTTATAGTGTTGGGAAGTGGCTTGCAATGGGGGTTGGGGCCCTAAGAGGCTGCCAAGGTAACTCATTATAAGTTGGTTAATAAGTGAAAATATTCACACCTAATACTAACTAAATGAACCTAGAAAGATAATTGTTTTGTTCTCGCCCATGCCTCGAGTGCTTGTATAGACTAGGATTTGAGTAGAGAGAATGCATGGTTGCAACCTTGCATTCCATAGTATGCTTTGTTCGTATGAGAGGATACTAGTAGCTGCATGAGGATCAGTAGGGACCCGTGGAGTTTAGCTAACTACCAAGGTAACTTCTACATGATATATGTGATGACACTTTCTCGCTTGCATAGTAGGTTCCTACATGTCTTTGTGTGCCTCTAGGAATTAGATGTCGATTTATGTGTTGGAACCTTTGAGTTAGTATACTTTAAGGATTCCTAGACTTATAGCGATTTATGCTTTGTGATTTTAGATAGCCTGTTTGGGACTTGAGATTATCTCCTCAGCATGGTGGGAGTGGACCACTTAGGTACCACGCGGTTGGGTGGTAGTGTTTTTTCACTTTTATCATTTCCATTGAGACATCATGGATGATGCATCCTTCATGATGGTGGATATGTATCCTTTCACCGATGATTAGCATATGTTCGATGATGTTATCTTATGCTTATATTTTCATGTTAGATTACTTTCTGCATATGATGTAGTATATGTTAGGAGTGACATTCCTACTATGTTAATACCGATGATCTCTTCGATGATTTGGAATGTTACTCACAGAGGGATGGCTAGGATCCATGATGGTCTAATGATGCTATTAACGGTTGGGAGGAACTGTGCAGTTAGTTTATTATGTTTGATCTTTTATGGTGGATGTTTATATCTTCTATGATGATGTATCATGTATGACATGTGATTATCTTTACTTTGATGTATCATGGATTAGAATAGGATGATGTGCCTTATTCCACATATGTATATTCTTTTAAGCTTTTCATACCCTATGACATGTATAGTGGATGATTGAGCATTTAGAAATGTAATGTATAAACATTGGACTTATCATTATTATTTCATGTGGTTGTTGTATTATATGGATTCAGTAATGTTAGTTGATTTAGATGTAATTCAATGTTAAGGGATCCTTAAAGAATGCAATATGTTGTGTATGTTATGTTTACTTTTAGATGGACATTACTATTGCTTTCGTTATGGTGCATAAGTTATATGTGGTAGTTACTATCATGTTTAAAAAAATAAAAAAAATGCTACCAAACTTAGTGAAATTCTAGGTTAATTCTTTGGATCCCTTGGCGGGGCATTACACTAAACAATGTTATAATAGAGGAACAACATGCCCTTGGTCAACACAAATCAGAATTAAGTATCTAGACTAAAAACAACCCAAGGAAGTGACCAAAATATCTAAACCAAACAAGTAAATGCAAAAAGATGCACATCTATTTTCTATTACAGTGCTTTTACCCTCTTCTTCTATATTTTTTCCAAAACTACACTTTTATCAATTAGAGAGGTGCATTGGTTTATTAAAACTATGCATTTGTATTATTTTCACTAGTTTGATGCATACATCCCACTTAACAAAGTAGAGCTACACATTTATTGTTTCAATGTATCTTTAGTAGGTTTTCACATATGATAAGTAGAATGATGCATATGCTATAATGATGCATAGGCTAAATAGGGTTGTACATTTGTTAGAGTAGGTTGGAAGAGAGTTGATAGGCTAGGGTTTATAGTGTTGTGCATTTTCTTTTTATAACTATGCCTATGTGATGTATACTTGTGCATCCATTCCAAAGACATAAAAAAATATAAAAAATTCTATGAATTGAATTTATAATATAGGTCTGGCTAGATAGGGACTTCAAACATCTCCTGTGATGAATTACTAGGATGGAAGCTTTTTCCAGTCCTCCTTATGGGGATTCAATTCCTAGAAATAAACTTTAACTCCAACATATAGGAAAAAAATAAAACATAAAATAAAATATCATATTCACCCCAAGAACCATTATAATAACTAGAGAATTTTAAAGCACTCTAGACAATAATCAACTATACACATGTACTCATATAAATTTTTTTATTGTGTAATATACATAAGCATGAAATCATGGAGTTTGGAACCTGCTTGTTTTCCAGAGAAAGAGTGTTGAAGATGTCCTCTAGTGTGTGTGAGCCTAAGTTTTTCCCAAGCCTCTACTCTGATATGATCTGACCTCCTTCTCCTTCTTAATTCTCCAAGTTCTTTGTGCAGATTTTCCCTCCTTGGTTTAGAGTATTGTTCTGACATATATCTCCTTGTAATTTTTTTGGCTAGGAAGCTCCATATTTATAGGGATAAAATATAGTTGTGAATGGTTGTGTCCATTGGAACTAGTCATAGCTAATGTTTGATTTAATAAATCACCTTTTTTTTTTTTTTCTTGAAATTTGTTTAATATTTACCAATTAACTCTAGTTACCAAGATGTACAAGGAGGTTAAATCTCAAAGGTATTGGTTGAGTTGTGTCATCTTTTTTCAAAGTTCATGGTTTCCATTCTTGTGACATGTTCTACTCTTAGTCTTTCAATTTCCTTACTAAGTTTTGAGTTCAAAGTATAATTCTTTTAAAATATTCTTGAAGAGTCAAGTATGTGATTTAGTTGATCTCTGAGATTCAAAGTTCGAATCTCCTAGATATTTCTTTTATCTATTTTATTTATTTCCCTTTTTACTTTATTGCAATTATATTTATGAAATAAATTACAACCAAACAGTAACATACGCACAAATGCATTTATATATAATTATTTGGGCATATATGTGTGAACAAATATATACTTAGACAAACATATATATTTAGACATAAAACTAAAATTCACAATAAGGGCTATAAAGGTAGAACATTATTAAACCAAACAAAATAAATATAAAAGTCCCCAAAAATCCCAATTTAAACTGACTCCTCTAACATAGATTATATGCTTAAGGTTCCTAAATGGATCATGGTTCCATCTTTGGATTAGTAGATATTATAGAGGATTTCATACTTGTTATTGAACACCCTTGTATCACCACCCAATACATATGCATATCCATACAAAATATAATGTTATATCATACAATATTACAAGCATTAGGTGGGCTAGTAGGGTGAGAAATCCATGAAGCTTATAATCCACATATGAAAGAACATAAAGTATATCATAAGAAATATATATCTAAACATCTCATGTAAAGTAACATCACATCCCCTATCACTAACATAAAGCACACATTTAGTATTTGATAATAAGTCTGAAATCATATCACTAGGATGGTACTACACTCTTGATAGGTATATTTTTGTATTCTATTTTATTATTCTTGGAAAATGTGATTGATCTAGGAGGACATGATTCTTGAAAAGGATCTATATATTAAGTCATTTGATCCTTGTTTAATAGCCATGGGAAGACAATCTCTATAAGGTTAGCATTATAGTTAAGTTTGGATTTATTGTTATAAAACACACATGTATTCCTAGAATGTAAGCTTCATATTGCAAGTCAATTTGATATAAGTTCATAAATCTATGATAATGTGAGTATATGAGATGACAGGTTTCAAGTTCATTGATGAGGTATAATTAATATTATGTTATTAACAACTCAAATTGCACACTTTGAACTAATCTCTTTGAGGTTCCTCAAATTGTAAATGTATCAAAATACCAAGAACACGCCACCATTGTTGTTATGCCCAAACATTTCTATTTCCATCACATCCTTTCCATTCCGAGTTTAGATTATAATCATAGTTAGGTTTATCTTTTGATCTCCATTTCCATAAATTTTCTCTCATTGTTTGTATGTTACAATCTTTTTTTTCTTCTTCTAGTTTTTAATAACTTTCCCACTTAATCATTTGTATTACATCTTTCCATATTCATAGTTCACATTTTTACTGAAGGAATATTCCTTACTTAGTGTTTAATTCACCTCTTGATTTTTTGGTAGTATCATCTTTGCAAATGCATAGTTTTGAAAATAGGAGGTGATCTACCCACTTACATTACTTCCCTTTTCCAATTTTGTTAGCCTACCAAGTTTGTTCTATTGTTTGGGACATATTCTTTTAGTTTATACCTATGTTGGAAGTTAAGTTAAGGTGTGGTTTTGGTTCTACTATGGTGTATGTAGATCCACATTGAGTTATTTTAAACAAAATGTATTTATTTGGGCCAGTTGGCTATTCACTACATAGATTATCTATATGTAACCTTTATGATGCAAGGGCATCCAAGGGTTAAGGCTGTTGACTCAGATGTGGGTTTTTGCTGAAATTTTATAGGTAGTTGCAATAGGAGTTATTTGGATTGCCAATGGAACTTAGCTTGATAGGTGGCCATTTTGACATTTTATTGGGATCCTTGTAGTGCCTCTCCCATTTGACTTTTGTAAGTCATCCTGATGGATGCAACCTTGCTGATCTTTTATTGTGATGGGATCATAATTGTGACCCTGAGTGGTCTACACCGTCGAGGTATTTGGATTTATGTTGTTGTATCAGTTGCTTTGATTATGCTTTTGATTGATCTATGAGATTATGATGTGATTTTTGGTTCATTGAGGTTTGTGTTAGTGGTTACCAAGATCGATGTGGTATCATGAGGTTGTTCCGTGATTACCTTGAGATGTGTGCAGAGATTGCACTGTGTACTTTTTACCATGCTACACTGGACTAGGTTCCTGTAGTAGTGGTTAGTCATAGTTATGACTGTGTTTGCTTATGTTTTTTAAGTGCCTTTTTTATGTAGAGTAATCAAACATTATTAAATGCGTAAGTAATTAAATGGATTTTTCTTGTTGGATTCTTTGGTTAGGTATTGCGGACATTTACCTTGTTATATTTTTTATTAGAGAAATAATTGTTACTCATGTTATGTTTACATTTGAGAGGACCCGAGGGTCAGATGTTACACTTTGATTCTAGTATCATGGATTTTAGACTACTATTCTATTCAGTTAATCATATTGCATGATGATGCTATTTTGAGATGATAGTGTGTTTTATGATGTTATCTGGTTGTTTGGTATTTGGACATACCTCTGATTTTGTTATATGATGGATTTAATGCTATGGTTATCTACTTCATTCTTGCATTGTTATGCTTTATGCAAATGTGAGTGATGTAAATAGATTATTTTAATATAATTAAATAAATGGTTAAATTAGGTGATTTAGCACATTATTGCTTCGACTATGTTATTATATGCAATTGCACTTGATCGTGTTGTTTAGTGTGCAAGATTTATATCCCTGGCAGTGGCACATGGAGTTAGTGATTCAGCCTTTCATATTTTACCAATGTCGTCCTTATATGGTCGACGTATCTTTAATTAAATGTTTAATTTAAACCTTTCGGTGATTATTAAATCCGAACTCATTGCATTATGTGATTAGACTAGTAAGCATGTCTGTGCATTTAGAGGTTTGCATTGTCACAAAATTTGTTAAGGTGATTTCTGTGTTTTTGGGATTTCGGGCTTTTTAATTGATTTATTTTAATTTCTAGCAGCTTTTCCATAGATGAATTCCTATTTATAGGAATATCTTGTTTTCATTTGGGTTGATTCGGGGTTTAGCTAGATTGGTTGGTTAAATGCCCTAATCAATTATTCACCCGAAAAGTGAATAAGTATCTAGAGAGGAATTTAATTCCTCACTTCTCACTTTTAAATTGGAAAGTTGGAGAGTAAAACCCAAAATCCTCTTCATAAGGATTTATTGTTTTGTTCTTTGTGAGAGCTACGGGCATGGGATTGTCACAAGGTTGGGCTCATTGAATCTAGCTTGGGGAAACCTTGGATTGCTGCAATTTTCAGCTACTTCCTCAGGCTATTTATTTTATGGTTCATATTCCCGTTTTGCCCTTTTGGCTATGAGGTAGGGCTTTCCTATTTTATTGTTTCTACTTCTATTTTTGGTAGCCATTTTTTTGGAGGCTGAGAACTACTGTTCCCCTCCGTTTTTGTTTGCTAGTTCTACTCGGTTGGGCGAGTATGAACATTTCTCTATTTTTTGAGATGAGGGTTTGGAATTTTACGTTGTTATGCTAGCAATTTTTGCATACAATGTTTGATTTTATTTATTTTTGGATTTTTGGGGTTTTTGAACCCAAAGGCCAATCGGGTTTTAATTTTGAAGTTTTTCCAAAATTTGGAGTTTTTACCTCATTTTGCGTGCCGCCCCTTTTTCTCGAGATTTCTTGGCACAATGTGGGTCGTGGACTTGGATGATCCATTTAGATATCAGTCAAACCACTCCTACACTTTTATGTTGCATTAGGATGCGTGTTGGATCCGTACTCCTGACGTGTTTGGTTGAGTGATTTTATACCTGTTATGGATTCTATTGGACCTTTGCTTTTGTTTCATGAGCACTAGGATTCATGTAGAATCCATACTCTCGGATTGAGGCCGATTGAGTGAGTTCATGATGTTTGGTCTTGTTGCATCATTGGGATTCATGTAAAATCCAAACTCTCAAATTGAGACCGGTTGAGTGATTTTATGACGTATGGTTTATTGGCTTTGGGATTCGTGTGGAATCCATCCTTTCTGTGTTTCTTTCAGTTGGGTGTTTTCTTTGCATTGTGTCCTCATCTTGTCCTTGTGTTATGATCTTCGTGATGGTGGTGTGCCACACATAAGTACATGCGCGTACATTTATTGGGTGACTTGCGTGGCTCGATCTTCCATGGTATTGCCAGAAGTTATGATCATTGGGGTTGGGATGGGAGTATGCATGCCCACGAGCACTTGTTGTAGGATGAGCATGGGTAGGGTAGGGTGACATATGGAGGGGGCTTCTATCTCGCAACCCGGCGATCATGACACCATGGGTATGGCTGAGAGGAGCTTGATTAAGTGATAACTAAAGAAAATGTGTGACTAGTAATAAAACTTAAGATAATAAAACTTTGTGTGATGGTTCCAAAGGAGTACCTCAAGAGGGAAGTACCTTGCGAGAGTTCCACATGTGATTTGAGCTTGGGCTTTTCAATGCCAAGCAACTCTCCATGATGTTAGTCCCTACATAGTAGCCTATTGAGTGTCTGACCAGGACCTATACTCCTTGCATTGTCTTAGGTTCTTGGTTGCAGCCATCATACTATCTGGCATGAGTGTTAGCCATGGATGTTCTTTTGTGTGTTTTTGGTTGGTTCATTATCTCCATCAAAATGGTGGGTGTGGACCTATGGGTGCCGCATGGTTGGGAGGTGTAGCTACCTTCACCACTGCTAGGGATCGGTGTATAGAGATGGTCTTGTCCTAGTGCGATCGTTGCTAGATGTTTTCACTTGGTACTTCAGGTTTCGGAGTAGGCTTTCTTGTGATTTACACTTTCTTTGGGATGCTTGTATATCATGTTTAGATGATGTTATTTTATTTGACGCATTCCTTTATTATGATGTTTAGCATATAATTAGATGTTGTGAATTGTTGTATTAGCATATCTATTGCTTATTGTTGTTTAGCATGTGATAGGTGATGTTATCTACTGTAGGAATATCTTATGCTTTACTACTAGCATGTTAGATTTCCTTATGCTTATATTGTTGCATGTTTAGTAGTGACGTCCCTATTATGACAGTACTGACGATCTGGTTAGTCGCTTGGGATGTTATGCACAGGGGATGGCTAGGACCCATGATGGTCTTATGATGCTATTGATGGTTGGGAGGAACTAAACACTTAGTTTGGTTGTTCAGTTCACTGCGATATTTATTTTAGTGTGTTCTTTGCTACTATAGTTTAGATGGATAGATGTTCTTCTTTCTGTGTTGTTCTTGCACTCGAGTGTTCATTCCTCAATTTGTGTGGATTCGGTACTCCCTGGTGTGGAGGTTCTTTGCTCTATTTTGGTCTTTTTTTCTTCTTGGAGTGTTTTTGTTTTCTATGGGCGATATTTGTTCAGCATGGTGCGACACTTTAAAAAGTATCGAAGCCCATGCAAACTATGTCATACAACACTGTAAAGTATCACATGCCTTCTTGAGAAATGTCATACGAAACTAGAAGAGTGTCGCACGCCTTCTTGAGAAATGTCATATGATGCTGAAAAGTGTCGCATGCCTTCTTGAGATATGTCGTACGACACTGGAAGAGTGTCACACACCCTAAGGAGAAGTGTCACACAATTTTGTGAAAAACCTGCTCGTGCCATCAGCGGGCACTTTTCTTCGTGATCCAATCTTTTTGAGAGTTGATTTGGATACCCTTTTGGGCATTCTTCGACCCTATGTTGTTGCATTTTGTATTCTGGTGGTTTTCGTTAAATGCTTTTCGTGTTCTGTTATTGTCTCTTGGGGTTTTAAAATATATCATTTAAGTATAAGGAAAGATATATTTTAATATACAGGATGAATCTTTTGAGATAGGTTTCAGACCTCTCAGAGATAAGTTATAGATTCTAGGAAATTTCAGGGCTTCAAAAATCCAGACTTAGCCAATTTTCAGGGCTTCAGGATTTCAGGCTTAGCCAAATTTCAGGATTCTGCATTTTACCCCAGCTTGGTGTTTTGTTGATGAGTGGTCATTTCTTGTGCCCTCATCTTGTTTGTGGTGGTTGTTGGCTTTGTTTGGGTGTGTCAGTTTGGTAGTGGAGTTTGGAGATTTGTTGGTTGCCAAGATTGTGTTGAAGTCTTCTGTTCTGATCTTTGTGATCCTTGTATGATGTTGTCTTATGCATTCATACTTGTAAAAAAAAAAAAAATCTTGGCTTGATTTAAATCCTTGTTTCCAAGGATCTCTAGGCGGGGCATTACAATCCTAAAAACTCATCTTGACCTCCAAAATCGGCTTTCAGTGTCTTTTCTAGTTTTTTTAGAATCTTGTTTTTGTAATAAATCTGAAATAGTATCTTTGATTTCATTGATTAGTTGGAAATTTGTCTTGCCTTAGTTGGGAGCTTTTCTTGGGAAAAATCGAGATTCATAGGATAAGTTTTAAAAATTACCAAAAATGGAAATTTTTGTTTTTCCCAAAAATTTGCCAAATATGGTAATTTTTGAAATTGTAATAAGTAGATTTTTTTTCATTGTAGAGGCAAAGTGGAGTTGGAGAATTTTTTTTAATGAAGAGCTTAGTTATTCTGAAACACCTATCTTGTGCGAAATTCAGATTTATTATTTAATGATATTGGAGTTACATCACTTTATTTCTAGCTTTGGAGGATATGTTCTTGAGTGTGAGTCATTTGAGGACCTACTTATAGATAGTGCACTTTCACAATACACAATTTTTTTAGATAGTGAAAATCGTGATTTTTCTAAAGTTGGTCACTTGAGACCACAAATCAAGGGAAACTTCTTTCTTAGAGAGTTGGTAAATCCAATATACTAAAGCCTTGTTCATCTTGATAAATAATGTTATCCTACTAGGAAGACAATGAGTCCTTCTTTGTGGTTTTGTATAGTTACCTAATATAGCGTGTCTTAGTTTGTAAGTCCTTTGTATTTTGTTCTAAGGAAGTGCCACACCTTAGCTAATGAGCCTAAAGAAAACAAATTGTAAATTATTTTCACACAATATTGGATTTCATGTGGTTTTTTTATTCTTCCATTTGTAAATATGGATCCTCATGTGTATGGTGTTAATTGCTTTGTCTTTCTGCTACTAATTAAGTTAAGATTAATTGATATAGAATTATGATTTAAAATTTATTAGTGTATCATCAAGACTAATTCAACCCCAACTTCCACCCTCTCTCCCAACCTCTCAATCTTAAAGTATACTCAACATATTCTTAGTAAATTTGTAACTATTTATGCAAAATTTCTACACATTAACAATCTTTATTCAATCTTTAAAAAAAAAAATGAAATAAAGTTTTTCTGGAATTTGTCAAAAACTTAAAATCTACCCATTCATTTAAATTAAATGAAAATCTATTTATTATTAATAATTATTTTTTGAATAAATAAATTTTAAAATTTTAAAATAAATAGAAATTTATAAAATTTTATCATAAAAATAACAATTTATTCTTAAAATCAATCTTTTTAATGTATGAATGTAGAATAATCTTATATTCAAATCCAAAAATAGATTTTCATTAAGATTCCATCTAAGACAAATGAAAGGTGACCACAACCAATATTTTCAAGATACAGAATATCAAAATAGATTTCTTTTTAAAGTTGGAGAATTCTTACTTCTCTAGGAATCCTTAGTGGAAAGGAAAGATGCTAAATTTGAATAGGCTCTATTATCTTGAGATATGAACATTTGCAACTCTTTTTAAAAGCCTTAGGAGAAATTAGAGTCTATATCTTCTTCAAAAGAATGTGTTTTCCTACTAAAATTACCAACGATTGCATGTTTCATTTTGATCCATTTAATGAATGCCCAAACCCTCGTTCAAAATTTTCATGGATGTTGATAAAAAGGTAATGATGTCTTATAATAGCTATACGTTCTCTTTTATAGTTGCTATAGATGTAACAAATTAATTTTTATACAAACTCATCAACCATGGTATTAATTTTATGCAAACTCATTAACCATTGGGTCTTGCTTGGTTACTCTACGTATGGTCATGGAGATTGGTGGGCGTTAGACACCTTCTAACATTTCATTTTTCTCAAGTGGTTTGTAAATGCTCCATATTTTATTTGCTCAAACATTTATATATATATTTTTAGGTTAGGCAAAACTTTTCAAAGATTCAAGGTTTTGGGATATGGGAAATCATCCCAATTTATACTACATTGTGTATTCTAGGATTTCATAAAGTTTTTGTAATTTGAAAGTGCTTATAGAGTCTATGGTTTCAAAAACTTTTCGCAACTTGTAACTTACAGGTAAAAATAAATAAATTGTAGCACTCAAAATTTTGGGAAACGTTTACAACTTACAATTGTCACCTTGGGGGTTTAAAAAACTTTTGTGACTTGCAACTTTACTACTTGTAAAAGTGGAAAACATATGTGTTTGGAACTTAAGTATTGAAAACATTTAACAATTCAAACTTTAGTGTTAAGGTTGAAGAGTTTAAATAGATTATCTATTATCTTTTTAACATTTAACATTTTAAATTTTGTAAAGTATAATAAAGATATATATTTGAGTATTTAAATTAAATTTTCCAATATTTAGAAATTCAAGTATAATTAATGAAAGAAGATTTGTGTTTCAATTTAATATACAAGAAAGGAAATATGATTATATGATGATAAAAAAATCAAATGTGACAACCAAATCAATAGAAACATGATTGAAATGTAACGAGGCATAGACATTTGTGATAAACTATCAAGACATCTCATGAATTTAAATTTAAATAAATATACCAAACAAAATTTGTGACAATACCATATATGCAACATGTAACAAAAGACTAAAATATCAATGCAATTAGTTGCATGCGACTATAGAGGGATGTTATTTACATGACTCAACCAAACTTGAAAAATAATAATTTCTAGCTCCGTAAGAAAAATAGGTGCCTTATAAAGGATCACATCATGACCCATATGGGTCCAATATTCATTTTTAGGGTATTTGATCAAGCACAACCTCTTGTATCTATTTTTTGGGTGTTTAACAAGTATACCATATCATAAGACTCTCAATTTAGTGTGTATCATCTTCTTCTATATGGAATTGTAGGATGTGAAGTTTTTCTTATGTAGTAGCACACACCCTTTTTGTCCATGGACTATATTTATTTACTAAAATTCCTTGGTCATATAAATGACATGCACTGCAAGGTAGGAGAATCCCCAAAGGAGATGTCCTAGCCCCCATCAAATAACCACACAACCAAAACACAATAACAATGCAAGATCTAATACCAAATCATAACTCTTTATTTCGTAAAATAATTGTTACATGCAATGTGTCAGGCTATAAGTTCTTCCTAGTTATGACCAAATACAAAGCAATTATAATAATAGTTATGCAAGATCCCTCAAGATCCAACCCAAACACTAACTAGTCCAAATCCACACTCTGCTAGAAACCTCCAAGGAAGATCCATCTGATACTCGCAAGCCCATCAAACAATCTCCTTGTTTCCCAAGCCTCAGCTACTAGCCTTCTCAAAATGTCACACCTCTACCACCTCTTTTTCTCCAAGATGGATGAATAATCACAATCTTGATATAAATTGCCTCACATTCGGTGCACTATTCATAGACTCAGGAAAAATTCACTCTTTAGCTACTCTCCATACTCACTCCTCCAAAATGAATGAATGAATAAAAGACTTTACAAGATCCCCTAGTTATACCCAACTAAGCCACAAGTTACATTTAATAATGTCACCTGTTCAATGCCTTTTCCCTCTTTTATCTAATTTTATTTATTTATTTAATATTGTTCTTCTAATTTTCATCACTTTCTCTTTCCTCCACATTTTTTTTTGAAATTTTTAATAATTTTTTCTCTTTTTTTTTTTGAAAAACAAACAAACACAAAATTATTTCCCACTTTATTTTTTGATGCAAGATGCTCATGCATCAAAATGAGAATTGCATTTAGTCATGTATCCTACAAGTAAAATATGGTAAGACATTTTTATCACCCAAAAATGTTCATCTTGACTATAACCCCCATTTTTAGAAATTTTGCATAATTTACCTATCACTTATTCTTGATCAAATCATCACTTTGCTATTTATTTGATTTTAACCTATGGTTTGACCACTTTGTTAGTTTGTAGTGATTGATTAGGGAAGTACTATACATCATAATTTTTTTGGGGTTTGGGACAACGCCTCAAAAAAAATTTTGCCTCATGGTTGACGTTGTGGCTAATGTATGAATGTTGTAACCCTAAAGCGGCATAAAATACTTGTATAAAGGGCTTAGTGTAACGCCCCACCAAGAGATCCAAAGAATAAACCTAAACTTTTACTAAGTTTGGTAGCATTTTTAAAAAAAAAAAATGAAAGTAAATACCACTTATAACTTATAAACAATAACAAAAGCAATAGCAATAACCATCTAAGAGTAAACATAACAAGTTACATTCTTAAAGATCCCTTAACATTGAATTACATCTAAATTAACTAGCATTATTGAATCCATCAATTACAACATCTACATAAAATAATAATGATAAGTCCAATGTTTATACATTACATTACCCATTGCTTAGTCATCCACTGTACATGTCATAGGGTATGAAAAGCTTAAAAGAATATACATATGTGAAATAAGGTACATCATCCTACTCTAATCCATCATACAACAAGTAAAGATAATCACATGTCACACATGATACATCATCATAAAAGATCAACATAATAACTAAGTGCACGGTTCCTCCCAATCATAAATAGCATCATTAGACCATCGTGGGTCCTAGCCATCCCTCCGTGCATGACATTCCAAATCACCGAAGAGATCATCAGTATTAACATAGTAGGAATGTCACACCTAAACATACTACATCATATACAAAAGTAATCTGACATGCAAATAAAAGCATAAGATAACATTATCTAGCATATGCTAATCATCAATGAAATGATACATATCCACCATCATAAAGGATGCATCAGCCATGATGTCTCAATCGGATCTCAAATGATAAGAGTGGAAAAACACTACCACCTGACCACATGGAACCTAAGTGGTCCACTCCCACCGTGCTGAGGAGATAATCTCAAGTCCCAAATAGGCTATCAAAATCACATAGCATAAATCTTTATAAGTCCAAGAATCCTAAAAGTATACTAACTCAAAGGTTCCAATCACAAAATCAACATCTAATTCCTAGAGGCACACAATGACATGTAAGAAACCTACTATGCAAGCGGGAAAGTATCATCGCATATATCATGTAGAAGTTACCTTGGTAGTTAGCTTACAACTCCATGGGTCCCTATTGATCCTTATGCAGCCACTAGTATCCTCTCATACTGATAAGGCATACTATGGAATGCAAGGTCGCAAACAAGCATTCTCCCTACTCACATCCTAGTCTATACAAGCACTCGAGGCATGGGCAAGAATAAAATAATTATCTTTTTAGGTTCATTAAGTCAGTATTAGGTGAGAATGTTTTCACTTATTAAAACAACTTACAATGAGTTACCTTGGTAGCCTCTTAGGGCCCTGGTCCCCATTGTAAGCCACTTCTTGACACTACAAGAAGATAACCTACCCTAAGCTCATAGAATCATAAATCACCCGAATCCTATACAAGTGACTAGAAAGAAATATCAAAAGATAAGAACATCAAATATCCATAATAAAAGCATCAAATCTCCATGAGCAACTGAAAAGCATTCATAGAAAATCATGACCACAGCAGTTCTCTATTGGCAGCTGAAGGTATCATTGATAATCAAAAGTATCCATTGGTTCTTATAACCAAAATATATCTCAAAATCATACTGATTGAAGACTCCAAAATGGTTGAGTCAAAACATGCCACATCATGATATCATAAATCAACATTTGAGTCCCATCATGGTGACTGAAAAATAATCCAAGGATAACTGATTGATGACTCAAAAATGATTAGGTCAAATGTCTCATACATTAGAATCTTAGCTTCTCACAAGAAAACTAGAAAACAATAACAATCAGTAATTATAAACATTTCATAGAGCATTCCATCACATAACCATGGTTGGGTTTATAAAGATCAGAAATAAGACATCATCGTGACATCACAATCATAACCCTTGAGCCTCTGGTAGATGTCCTATAACTGGTCAACACTAGTCAACCCAAAACCCAAAATAGAAGCATAGAGAATACACAATGTAAGCACATGTTTTGGTTTTGCTATAATTAAATTAAGTGTGGAGGTATTAGTTCCTGTTTCCAATTTTAGACATTGAATGGAAGAATGTTTTACATGTTTTTACTAATCCATGTATATGCTTGGTGAATAAAGGTTTCCCTTTATAACTCTAAAAATCGATCTTCCAATTATTAAAATAATATTTTGTTTGCAAACGTCCCCCTTTAAAATTTAGATAGTAAATTTTGACATGAGAATTTACCAATAAATTTCATAAACATCTTTTCTTCATAATCCAAATTAATTAATTAAATCTATATATTAATTCATTATTATAAAAGATCATCCTTTAATATAAAATTGAATTACATACATTCTTCCTTTTTTTAAAAAATAAATCAAATTTTAAAAAGATCACCGTCGTATCAAACAACTGTCACAATGTGACTACCGTTGCGGGTACCCTGCTTACGCAGGTACCCTACGACTATTGCTTTAACTGCACTATCATGGGTATGCTGCAGAAGCAGGTACCCAACGACCATTAAAGGCATAGGTACAAGGTACAAGGTACAATCTGCCCCACCCAAATTTAAATAAACTTTCTTTATAACATATTCAAAATTGCATTTCACAGATGCAAAACAAAATTTAGATTTTTAATGAAAATTCGCAACTACGATTCTGTATTCGATTTTTAATTATATATATATATACATATATATACATATATATACATATATATACATATGTATATATATGTATATATATATATGTATATATATGTATAGATGTATATATGTATATATATATATATATATATATATATATATATATATATATATATATATATATATATATATATATATATATATATATATATATACATGCAGATCTGAATAAACATGTCTATATCTACACAATTTTAAAGGCTTTCAATTTTAAGAAAATTCATAAAATATTTGTTCTCTAAATCTACTCAGTAAAATTTTCTAATGGATTTGGTTATAATTTAAACCCTAGCCCCATAATCTCTTCAGATCTATGCATATAAAATTTTCTCAAATAAATTTTATCTACCCATATTGAGAATGCATACAACCAAAATAGAAAAATCGTCAAAAAGTATATGGAAGACACGAAGAAGACAAGAAGTGCAAGATTTGAAAACAACATAAGTAAAATCACAAGAGTCTACCCATATTCTGATGCTAATTCGATTCTCCTCAGAAATTGAAAAGCAAGCTCCTTCCTTTTCTCATGTTCCCGAGTCCTCCAATGCTCCAAAATGCTCCTCGAATGCTCTTTATAAGCCTCTAAGAGTGCCCAAATATAAAGGACTCTCAGGAAGCACCTAGAATGTCTCTAGAAACAACTAGAAGGTGTAGACAACTAAGCATGAGCTTCTTTCCAACCTTCTAGATGAGTCATAAGGTTGTAGACACCATGTGCTTAATTTGTGCGCTAACCCCCATGTTGTTGACATATGAGAAATAAAAAGGTGCATTAACTCCTAGGCAAGCTTATAACTTTTATTTTAATTTTTATAACTTTTATTATTATTATTTATTTATTACATTATTATTATTTTATAATTATTATTAATTTTAATTTCTAATTTCTTTTATTTAATTCTTTTTCTCAATTAATTTCTTATTTAATTAATTATAGACAAAATATCAAAGATCATGATATTATATTAATTTTCTCCAAATAATTAATTTATTAATTAAATCTATTTATCAAGACTTAATTAATAGAAAATTCACCATAGACCTCCAAGATAAAATATGAAAACCCATCATAGAACAATTCATACAAAATCAGTCTAAAGGGTTAAAAATCACGAATTATGTCATCCGACACATTCAGAAGGTAAAATATCTAGCTACTTGTCCTACCTCACTAGGAAAAATGGTTTAAGGGTTTAGGATTTGGACTTGAGAATTTATCTCCCTACTAATTGAGATAGTGTAATAAGGTATGCTCATTCTGGCAATTTAGAAAAGTCGATACTCGGTACTTGCAACCTGCATAAAAACCATGCATGTACATACAATACATATTTAATGCTAAGCTAAACAGACAATGGCAAGAAGTGGTGCATTGTGTAGATCTCGACTAGTAGGTGACTACGACTCCCTTCCTTAACCATATTAGAAACGCCATACAATAAGAACAAACATGCACACCATACACATGCAAGTATGGGGTAAGTATCCATAATAAAACACATGAGATAATAAACCATCTAACTAATCATCATCAATATCTAAAAGCAATATAATAATCATCATGCATGCATGAAATGTATAATCTCATCATACATCAACTGAATCCATGACATAATGTTTGATAGTCTCGAACAATACCACTAATCCATCAACATAAAACTAGTCTAACATAGTTTGATAATAATAGCAACAATGTGTCCAGAGAAATGTGAATGAGGGCAGGCACTACATCCACCCCCCCTTGGGTTAGGCTTACTCCTGGAAGCCTACAAACAAGTAGGGATATAACTCCCATAATCTAGCTACATCCTCCCATGTAGCTGAGGAATCATCAGTAGGGTCCCATTGGACCCTTACCTGCTTGATGGTTCGACCTCTGAGGGTCAACTCCCGCTACTCCAAAATACAAACCGGCTCCAAAGTTAGCTACCCATCCTCTACCTGCAACGCATTCCAATCAAGAACATGTAAAACATCAGGGATATACTGCCTAAGTACTGAAACATTGAAAACATCCTAAATGCGAGCTAGGTTGGGTGGTAGAGCAATGTAGTAAGCAATTGGGTCAATCCTCTCAAGAATCTCGAATGGTCCCACAAAGTGAGGTGCTACCTTAGAACCCTTTTTGTATCAGATCAGACTCTTTCATGGATGCACTCTCAAGAAAACTTTATCTCCCACAAAAAACTAATTATCTATCCTATGTGCATTAGCATACTTTTTTTGCCTATCCTGTGTTGTAATCAAGTGCTCACAGATACACACTACTTATTGCTCCATATCATGAAGTAACTCAGGACCCAATAGGATATGATCCTCAAGACTATCCCAACTCAAGGGTGTACGACAAGGACATCCATATAAAGCTTGAAATGGTGCCATGCCAATAGAACTGTGATACCCATTGTTGTAAGAAAACTCCACTAGGTAGACATAGTCCTAATGTGTCTACACATACATCTTTAACATATCTTCCAAAACCTGATGCACCCTCTCTGTCTGACCATCTGTCTCTAGATGATATGCTGAATTGAAATTCAATTAAGCTCCAAGCTCATGCTGCAGCGAAGTCCAGAATGCAGATGTGAATATAGGATCCTTGTCAGAAATGATCTTTGAGGGAATGCCATGTAATCTCACAATGTCATGCATGAAGACATTAGCTACAAAAGCTGCTGTGTAGAATGACCTGATTGGTGAAAAATGTGCCACCTTAGTCAACCGATCAATGGTGACCATGATAGCACTATGTTGACGAAAAATCATAGGTAATCCTACTATGAAATCCATGGAGATGATATCCCACTTCCATAAAGGAATGAGATTAGGTTGGAAAAGTCCATCTGGGTGCTAGTGCTTTGCCTTGACTCTCTGACACTCAAGAGAACTAGCTACATAATCAGCAATGTCTCACTTCATCCCAGACCAAAAGAAAAAATGTCTCAAATCAGCATGCATCTTCTTGACACTTGGATGTACTGAGTAAGGTGTATGATGGGCTTCTGCTAGGATCAAGGTGCAAAGCTCATCTAGTAATGACACATAAATCCTTCCCAAATATCTCAAAAGACCATCTGACTCTCGGACATAGCCTGCAAACTTACCCTCCAAAGGTCTTCCTGAATCTATCTCTCTGCACACTTCCTAATACCAAAAATCTGTAGGAAGTGCCTGAAGAATCTGACTCCTCAAATCCACACTAAGAGTCATAAAGGATATCACATGTCTCCTGTGACTCAAAGCATCTGCCACAACATTCTCCTTTCCCTGAATGTACTTTACCTCAAAATCATACTATGTGGCTCGAATCTATACCCCAACAAGAAGTGTCTCCTCCTTGTCAAAGCATGAACTACTACTGCTAACTCAAGATCATGCGTAGGATGATTTAGCTCATGATCCTTGAGCTTTCATGATTCATATGCAATCACCCATCCATTCTGCATCAAAACTGCTCCAATCCGTTCAAGGAAAGCATCTGTACATACCATGAAATCACCTTTTGGATCAGGTGCGGCTAAAATTGATGCACTAGTCAAAAGCTCCTTGAGCTTCTAAAATGCTTCCTCACATTTCTTTGTCCATATAAACTTCTTTCCTTTCCTTTGAAGGGAAGTGATAGGATGTGCTATCCTAGAGAAGTTTTGGACAAATTTGCGATAATAACTAGCTAGGCCCATGAAACTACGAATCTCTGACACATTAGTTAGTGTAGGCCAATCTACTATCACCTAAATCTTTGTAGGGTCTACTAAAATACCATCACCTAAAATGACATGCCCTAAATACTGAATCTTGGATTTGAAGAATTCACACTTAGCTGCATTGGCATAAATCTGATTATCTCTTAAACATTGTAAAACCAATCGCAAGTGTTCCTCATGCTCCTTCTAAGACTTAGAATATATCAATATGTCATCAAGAAACACAAGTACAAACCTATCAAGATATGATTGAAAAACACCAATCATCAAACTCATGAAAATTGATGGAACACTAGTCAACCCAAAAGGTACCACTGTGAACTCATAATGCCCATAGTGAGTTTGAAAAGCAGTCTTGCGAATATCGGCTTCCTTAATGCGAATCTAGTGGTATCCTGACTTAAGGTCTATCTTGGAGAATACTATAGCTCCCTTAATCTGATCAAATAAGTCATCAATCCTAGGTAGAGGATACCTGTTCTTAATAGTCACCTTATTCAACTGTCTATAATCAATACAAAGGCACAAAGAACTGTCTTTCTTCTTTACAAAAAGCACTGGAGCTCCCCATGGTGATACACTAGGTCAAATGCTCCCTTTGGCCAGAAGTTCCTCTAGCTGAAGATGTAACTCACCCAATTCTTGTGTAGTCATACAATAAGGAGCTTTAGAGATAGGCTCTGCTCCTGGAATTAGTCAATGCTAAAATCGATGTCCCTCTTTGGAGGCATGCCTAGAATCTCACTTGGAAAGACATCTGCATACTCCTGTAAAATTGGGTGATCTAAAGTCTTCCTCACAGGATCTTCCTAATCAAGATCATTTACCATAACAACAAATATTTGACATCCCTTACAGAAACTCCGCTTCATTTGCATAGCAGAAATCATCCACAGAGATATAGGCCTTGGTATCTCCACTATCTTCACATCATTCCCTTGGTCATCTTGGCACATAATAATCTTCTTCCTACAATCTATACTGGCTCTATGAGATCCAAGCCAGTCCATGCCCAAAACCACATTGTAGGAACCAAGAAGTATGACTTGAAGGTCAACTGTAGTATCAAATCCTCCTAAACTAAGCCCATACTTATGAAATACAGAATTTGTGGAGACCTTAATGCCTAAGGCTAGTTCCACTTGCCAACCATAATCTTGCTTCATAGCATCCAGCTTACACTTAGAAACTATAAATGGTGAAATAAATGAATTTGTAGCCCCTAAATCGAACAATACTGAAAGAGATATACCTCAAATAGCACCCGTAGTCTCAACCATTGTTCCCTGATGATCTGCCTGATGGTGATCTACTATTGCAAACACTCTATGAGCTCTACTTGCATCACCAACTGTAGGCTCTAAAGTTGTAGGCCTAGGTCCTGAAAACTAAGGTGCTCATTGTGGAGATTGAGCTACATAATGTCCAATCTGCCCACATGAAAAACATTTTTTATTTCTGCTAGATATTTTACCCATATGTGGTGCATTTGATTGCTTATAGCTGTTCTTGCTAGCAAAAGACTGACTACTCTAAGCTGGCTGATTGGGTGGATTCTGTTTACTACATTGAGTATTGCGGTTGTTCTTGGAGTTAGAACCTCTGCCACCACCTTGAGTCTGAGAATTCGATCCCTTCTACTACTACGTTTGCTGAGACTGTTGCTAATATTGTTTCCCCTTAGAAAAGGAAGGCTTCCTATTACCACCTGAATTGTAGTTGCCTTTAGATCTTAATGTTGTTGGCACTCCTACAAAACCTCCCTAACCAAGGTTGACACTTTATTCAACAAGGATGGCTCCACGTACCGCATCCTTGAGGGTTTTTGGCTCAAATACCTTGACACCCCCAATTATACAATTGTTCAAACCTCTAATAAAATGTTATGTCAATTGAGCTAAATTTTCATTGAATCTTGAGAAAGACATGAGCTCATAAAACTTATGCTCATAGTTGGTCACTGTCATAGTATACTGCCTAAGATTATGGAACTCATCTGCCCTTTTCTGCTTCCATTGCTCTAGTAGGAATCATTCACGAAAACTTTCTAAGAATAGTTCCCAAGTGACACTGCTCATATCAATACCTAGCTTCTTCTCCTCAATTTTCCACCAAGTGGCCGCAAAATTCTCCAAATTAGTAATCAAAAATCTTTCCTTAACATTGCTGTCGAGATCCTGCATGGCAAAAATCATGTCGAGGGAAATAAGCCACTGTTTGGCCACCTTCATCTAAGTGGACACAATGGACCTTTGTCATTCCTTCTGAGGACTCCTAGACCTGGGTCTATGCTCTTGTTTTGTTTGATGTGCTTTAGGCTATTCATGAGTAAGCGTTAGACGATCAAGAATGTTCTACACCATCTATCTCAAGTTAACCTCCTCAGACTCAGCTTGGTCCTCTCTATGGCTCTCTTCCTGTTGCTTACTATTGTGCTCTCCTCTGCTCTCTTCATGAGCAGATTCCCCATGAACAGAGTCATGTGCACTAATAGCTCTGCCAAAACCATGACCTCTTCCATGGCCTCTACCACAACCTCTAACAGAAGACCTAGTCCCAGATACCATCCTACAATAGTAAAAAGTATTATTACAATCAAAAGACACATGTTTGTAATAGAATAAGTTCAATTTAGGTTTAAGTAAAATTTTCAATTTTGAAAGCTAAGTATTGAAGTATGAAAATATGCAAATAATAGTTCAAGTTTTGTTTCAGTTCACCTAATTTCAAGTTTGAAAGAGATACACATAAAAGTTCAAAGTCCTAGTTGTTCCAAAATACCCAGAACTCCCAACGTAGAAACTCGGGCTCTGATACCAAATGTAACGCCCCGCCAAGGGATGCAAAGAATAAACCTAAAGTTTTACTAATTTTGGTAGCATTTTTTTTTTAAAAACATGAAAGTAAATATCGCTTATAACTTATACACAATAACGGAAGCAATAGCAATAACCATCAAAGAGTAAACATAACAGGTTACATTTTTAAAGATCCCTTAACATTGAATTACATCTAAATTAACTAACATTATTGAATCCATCAATTAAAACATCTACATAAAATAATAATGATAAGTCTAATGCTTATACATTACATTTCCCATTGCTCAGTCATCCACTGTACATGTCACAGGGTATGAAAAGCTAAAAAGAATATACACATGTGAAATAAGGTACATCATCCTAATCTAATCCATGATACAACAAGTAAAGATAATCACATGTCACACATGATACATCATCATAAAAGATCAATATAATAACTAAGTGCACGGTTCCTCCCAACCGTAAATAGCATCATTAGACCATCGTGGGTCCTAGCCATCCCTCCATGCATGACATTTCAAACCATCGAAGAGATCATCGATATTAACATAGTAGGAATGTCACACCTAAACATACTACATCATATATAGAAAGTAATTTGACATGCAAATAAAAGTATAAGATAACATCATCTAACATATGCTAATCATCAATGAAAGGATACATATCCACCATCATAAAGGACGCATCAGCAACGATGTCTCTATCAGATCTCAAATGATAAGAGTGAAAAAACACTACCACCTGACTGCATGGAACCTAAGTGGTCCACTCCCACCATGCTAAGGAGATAATCTCAAGTCCCAAATAGGCTATCAAAATCACATAGCATAAATCCCTATAAGTCTAGGAATCATAAAAGTATACTAACTCAAAGGTTCCAATCACAAAATCGATATCTAATTCCTAGAGGCACACAATAACATGTAGGAAACCTACTATGCAAGTGAGAAAGTGTCATCACATATATCATGTAGAAGTTACCTTGGTAGTTCACTTACAACTCCATGGGTCCCTAATGATCCTTATGCGGCCACTAGTATCCTCTCATACTGACAAGGCATACTATGGAATGCAAGGTCACAACCAAGCGTTCTCTCTACTCCCATCCTAGTTTGTACAAGCACTCGAGGCATGGGCAAGAACAAAACAATTATCTTTTTAGGTTCATTAAGTCAGTATTAGGTGAGAAAGTTTTCACTTATTAAAACAACTTACAATGAGTTACCCTGGCAGGCTCTTAGGGCCTCGGCCCCCATTGCAAGCCACTTCTCGACGCTACAAGCAGATAACCTCCCCTAAGCTCATGGAATCATAAATCACCCCAGTCCTATACAAGTGACTGGAAAGAAATATCAAAAGATAAGAACAACAAATATCCATAATAAAAGCATCAAATCTCCATGAGCAACTGAAAAGCATCCATAGAACTAAAGGTATCACTGATAATCATAAGTATCCATTGGTTCTTAATAACCAAAATATATCTCAAAATCATACTGATCGAAGACTCCAAAATGGTTGAGTCAAAACATGCCACATCATGATATCATAAATCAACATTTTAGTCCCATCATGGTGACTGAAAAATAATCCAAGGATAACTGATCAATGACTCAAAATTGATTAGGTCAAATGTCTCATACATAAGAATCTCAGCTTCTCACAAGAAGACTAGAACACAATAACAATTATTAATTACAAACATTTCAGAGAGCATTCCATCATATAACCTTGGTTGGGTTTATAAAGATAAAAAATAAGACATCATCATGACATCACAATCATAACCCCTTAGCCTTTGGTAGATGTCCTATAATTGGCCAACACTAGTCAACCCAAAACCCAAAACAGAAGCATAGAGAATACACAATGCAAGCACATGTTTTGGTTTTGCTATAATTAAATTAAGTGTGGAGGTATTAGTTTCTATCTCCCATTTTAGACATTGAATGGAAGAATGTTTTGCACATTTTTTCTAATCCATGTATATGTTTGGTGAATAAAGGTTTCCCTTTATAACTCTAAAAACCAATCTTCCAATTATTAAAATGATATTTTGTTTGCAAACGTCCCCCTTTAAAATTTAAATAGTAAATTTTGACATGAGAATTTACCAATAAATTTCATAAACATCTTTTCTTCATAATCCAAATTAATTAATTAAATGTATATATTAATTCATTATTATAAAAGATCATCCTTTAATCATTTATCAAATTATGATAATTATTAATTACTAATAACTTATATACATACTTATATATATATATACATACATACATAAATATATATATATATATAATTATTAATATTAACATTTTATAAAAAATGAAATATAAAATTGAATTACATACATTCTTCTTTTTTTTTAAAAATCAAATTTTGAAAAGATCACCGTCGTATCAAACGACTATCACAACGTGACTACCGTCGCGGGTACCCTACTTACGCAGGTACCCTGCAACTGTTGCTTTAACTGCAGTGTCATGGGTACACTGCATAAGTAGGTACCCAGCGACCATTAAAAGTCTTGGTATGGGGTACGGGGTACAATCCGCCCCACCCAAATTTAAATAAACTTTCTTTATAACATATTCAAAATCACATTTCATAGATGCAAAACAAAATTTGGATTTTAATGAAAATTCTCGATTGCGATTCTATATTCGATTTTTAATTATATAAATATATATACATATGTATGTATATATATATATAAATGTATATATGTATATATATGTGTGTGTATATATATATACACAGAGATTTATTAAGCATAACACACACACACACACACACACACACACACACACACAGAGATATGTGTGTGTGTGTGTGTGTGTGTGTGTGTGTGTGTGTGTGTGTGTGTGTGTGTGTGTGTGTATGCAGATCTGAATAAACATGTCTATATCTACACAATTTTAAAGGCTTTCAATTTTAAGAAAATCCATAAAATATTTTTTTTCTAAATTTACTCAGTAAAATTTTTTAATGGATTTGGTTATAATTTAAACCCTAGCCCCATAATCTCTTCAGATCTATGCATATAAGGTTTTCTCAAATAAACTTTAACTACCCATATTGAGAATACATACAACCAAAATAGGAAAACCCTCAGAAAGCATATGGAAGACATGAAGAAGACAAGAAGTGCAAGATGCAGAAATAACATAAGCAAAATCATAATAGTCTACCCGAATTCTGATGCTAATTCGCTTCTCTTTAGAAATTGCAGAGCAAGCTCCTTCCTTCTCTCACATTCTCGAGTCCTCCAATGCTCCAAAACGCTCCCCAAATGCTCTCTCTAAGCCTCTAAGAGTGCCTGAATATAAAGAACTCTCAGAAAGCACCTAGAATGTCTCTAGAAACAATTAGAAGGTGTAGACAACTAAGCATGAGCTTTTTTCCAACCTTCTAGATGAGTCATAAGGTTGTAGACACCATGTGCTTAATTTGTGTGCTAACCCCCATGTTGTTGACATATGAGAAATAAAAAGATGCATTAACTCCTAGGCAAGCTTATTACTTTTATTATTATTATTTATTTATTACATTATTATTATTTTATAATTTTTATTAATTTTAATTTCTAATTTCTTTTATTTAATTATTTTTCTCAATTAATTCTCATTTAATTAATTATAGACAAAATATCAAAGATCATGATATTATATTAATTTTCTCCAAATAATTAATTTATTAATTAAATCTATTTATCAAGCCTTAATTAATAGAAAATTCACCATAGACCTCCAAGATAAAATATGAAAACCCATCATAGAACAATTCATACAAAATCAGTCTAAAGGGTTAAAAATCACGAATTATGTCATCCGACACATTCGGAAGGTAAAATATCCAGCTACTTGTCCTACCTCACTAGGACAAATGGTTTAAGGGTTTGGGATTTGGACTTGAGAATTTATCTCCCTACTAATTGAGATAGTGTAATAAGGTATGCTCATTCTGGCAATTTAGAAAAGTCGATACTCGGTACTTGCAACCTGCATAAAAACCATGCATGTACATACAATACATATATAATGCTAAGCTAAACAGACAATGGCAAGAAGTGGTGCATTGTGTAGATTTCAACTAACAGGTGACTACGACTCCCTTCCTTAACCATATTAGAAATGCCATACAATAAGAACAAACATGCACACCATACACATGCAAGTATGGGGTAAGTATCTATAATAAAACACATGAGATAATAAACCATCTAACTAATCATCATCAATATCTAAAAGCAATATAATAATCATCATGCATGCATGAAATGTATAATCTCATCATACATCAACTGAATCCATGACATAATGTTTGATAGTCTCGAACAATACCACTAATCCATCAACAAAAAACTAGTCTAACATAGTATGATAATAATAGCAACAATGTATCCAAAAAAATGTGAATGAGGGCAGGAACTACACTTAGGGTTAGGAATTGTTTGATTGTAGGTGATGTGAAATTGGTTCTTGAAGCGGTATTGAGCTATAAGAAATTACAGATTGTAGTCAAGTTGTAATCACTAGATCATAATAATATTGGACTTTCTATTTGGTGGATGTAGCCTAAGGATTGGGTGAACCACGTTAAATTTTGGTGTCTTGTGTTCATTTTTGTGTGATCTATTATTAGTTATATTTGCTTGTAATTTTTATTTTTGTTTGTGGTTTAATCCTAACAAGTGGTATCAAAGTGAGGTTTCTTTTTAGTTATTATCTACAAGAAAGTTTCACGATTGAGTGGGGGTCACATGATTGAGTGAAAGTGATGGAAAATGAGGGTAAGTAAAGGTTGATAGGTCTAAAGGGCAGAATGACCAAAAGAGGAAATAATTTTGAAAATCATGGAAAATCAAGAAGAAAGTCAAAAGGGAGTAGGTCTTAATTGAGAGGATCGAATGACTATTGGTATTGTGAGAAATCAGGGCATAAAAAGAAAGATTGTTAGAATTGAAAGAAAAATGGAGGAGATAAACTAGATGGAAAGAAGGAGAAAAATTTGGTAAGTAAAAAATCCGAAGAGGATGCTTTGCTTCTATCTTTAGAAAGTGTTGATGATTCATGGGTTTTAGATTCTAGTGCTTTATTTCATGCTAGACCTCATAGAGGTTATTTCATTGATTATGTCCAAGGGGATTTTGGACTTGTTTATTTGGGGGATAATGAACCCTATCAGATTTTTGGAAAGGGAAAAGTTAAGCTTAAGTTTCAGAATGGGAATCATTGGCTACTACATGAGGTAAGACATGTTGCAAGGCTGAGTAGGAATTTAATTTCAGCAAGGAAACTTGGTGATGAGGGTTGTATAGTTACTTTTAATGAAAAAAATTGGAAGGTTTCAAAAGGTTCCCTTGTAGTAGCGAAAGGTGTGAAAGTAGGCACCTTATATCTTTGTACAAGTCATAATATTCCTTCTACTTTAATTGTTTTAGAGAAAAATGAATGTTCACGAACAAGTGTTGCAGTTGAGTAGGGAGAATAAATAGCTACTATAAATTTTGATACAGTGTTGTGGCACAATAGACTTAGGCATATGAGTGAGAAAGGTATGAAAGTACTTAATTCAAAGAAAGTTCTACCAGGTCTAAAATGTGTTGATAGGGATTTCAGTGAAATTTGTGTGCATGGAAAACAAAAGAGAGTGATTTTTGTGAAGACTGGGAAGGAAAATAAAAGAGAAAAATTAGAGCTTGTGCATATAGATGTACGGGGACCAGCTTAGGTATCTTCTCTTGGTAGCTTTCATTATTATGTTATATTTATTGATGATGCAACTAGAAAAGTATGGGTTTATTTGCTTAGATAGAAATTTGATGTATTTCAAACTTTTAAGAAATGGAAATGCTTGGTTGAAAATGAGATTGGTAAGAAATTAAAATGTCTCAAATCTGATAATGGTGGTGAGTATTGTCGCCATGAATTTGAAGATTATTGCTCCACTAGTAGCATTCGTAGATAGAAAATTATTCCAAGGACTCCACAGGAAAATGGAGTGGCTGAACACATGAACATGACTATAATGGAGCATGCAAGAAGCATGAGGTTACATGTTGGATTGCCCTTACACATGTGGGTAGAGGCTATCAATACTATTATATATTGCAAAATTGCCTTTGAAATGTGGAACAAGCTAAAAAGGATCTATGGAGGTGATGATAATGTGAGAAAAGCCAAGGTAGAAAGTTTGAAAGGACAATTTGATTAGATGAGGATGATGAATCAAAGGAAGTGGATCAGACATTGTATAGATCTATGATTGAAAAGTTTCCATATGTAGTACACATAAGACTAGACATTGCTCTTGTAGTTGGTATTGTAACAAGATTTTCAGCAAATCTAAAAGGAAATCACATGATGGAAATTAAAAGGATCATGTGATATTTGAAAGGAACTAACGATTATGGATTATGGTATAAACTTAGAGGAAATCTAGATTTAAAAGTGTTTAATAATGTAGATTGGGCACAGAATGTTGCTGACAGAAAGAGTACAAGTGGAGGAGCTTTATTTCTTGGAAAGAGGTTGGTTTTTTGGACAAGTAAAAGGCAAAATCGTACATCCCAGTCCATAGTAGAAGCTCAATATGTTGCAGCAACAACAATAAATTGTTCAAACATTTTTCAGTTTAAATAGTTATTGGAAGGTATAAAGCAAGAAATCAAAGAACCTGTTGTTACGTTTTGTGACAATACAAGTGCAATTAACATATCCAAGAATCCAGTGATGCATTCAAAAACCAAGCATATTGCTATAAATTATCACCTTGTTAGAGAATTGGTGTAGGATAAGGAAATTAGATTGGAATATGTCCATACAAAGGAAAAAATTGCTGACATATTCACAAAGCCTTTACCTAATGATGCATTCTTGTATCTAAGAGGTAAGTTAGGGGTCATTCCCCTATCTAAAGCTCACTAAAATATAGTTTTAGTGATTCATCAATAGGAATAAAATTGAAGATCTATCAGTTGATGCATCAAAGTAATGAAGACATTGCATATGAATCAGTACTTAAGCTAAAATGAAATTTCACTTGTAGTTGTGTTTTCTTTGGCATGTGTTGTCAAAGAGGGAGAGTTTACTATCATATCTTTATGAAATTTACAAGAAAAGGAGAGTTTATGCAAGTGGGAGAGATTAATATGAAAGAGGGAGATTAATGTATTTGAGGAGTTTTGTGGAATGAAATATAAGAGGGAGAAGCATTCTATCAGAGAAGACTAGTTCTCAAATTTCATTTTGCTATGACATGTTGTGTTGCCATCAATGCCAAAGAGGGAAATTGTTTTATACAATTGTTCAATTGTGTGTGTCTTTGATGTTACACAAATGTCATATCAATTATTATATAGAGTCTACCAAGCTTAGTTGGTCAGCAAAGAAAAAAATAGAGTCTACCGAGCTCAGAAGGTTAGCAAAGAAGGTTTACAGTGTCTACCAATCATTCTTAGAATTTACCATATGTAGACAGTCATTACTGAGCTTTCAGGGTTAAGCAAGGAAATTCAATTGTTAAAAAGCCTACTCGATCATCAAAGGGAAGTATGACAGAGATAGTTCTTACTGAGCTCTCATGGACATTGAAGGAAATTCAGTTCTTATCAAGTTCACTTGGCAGCCAAAGGATTTTGCAGATTTTGTAGTGTTAACTGAGTTGAGATGGTTAACTTAGGAAATTGTTTTTTTTAGTATTTACCGAGCAGGGTTGGCCAATAAAGGATTTCATTGTTTTGTGAAATAAAGTTTTTTTTTTAATGTAATATTTGAAGCCGACTGATGCATGGTTTATTGGTAAATGTAACTTGTGAATGAGCCAACTTGATAATTTGAAAGGTATATATAAGAGGTCAAGTTGTGAATTCAAAGTGTGTGTGATGGATCTGATGTGATATGAATGTAAAGGAGGACTGATTATTGTGAGAGAAAATTTTGAAGGATGATTAGAGATCATTGAGGTGCAGCAAAGCTATATTTGATCAAAGAGGATTTAATGGTGCATAATATATAGAGATCTGTAATCAGCAAATTTAGTTGCATAATATACAGGTCAATTCATTGTTACTTTCTAACCATTGTAGTAGTGATTTAAAAATCTCTTAACAGAGTTGGTTTAACAACCATTTTGTAAATCCTCTAACAAGGTGACAGTTCAGTTGAATTTTTCTAAAGACCTCTAGCAAAGCCACTTTTAATAGGTTGATTAAATCCTCTAACAGGGTCACAACTAATAGTGTGTGTTGTAATTTTTAACAAGGTTGGCTCCTAATAGGGCTCACTTCAAAAGAGTGAAAATTGGTAGCTAGTTACTTGGTGGTTTTTTCCATATTGAGTTTCTATGTTAAATCTAGTATCTCTTATGTTCTTGTTATTTACTTTTGCATGCATGCTAATAATTATGAATGCTTAAAGATTAGTAACAAGTCAATCTACCAAGTTACAACATTTTTGTAAAGTGTTTATCGAGTGACAATAGTAACTAGTTATTTAAGACATCTAAGGTATCAAGATTTATTTTTGTGGTAACTGATTCACCCCCATTCTAGTTACTTCATCTATAATTCCAACACCCTCTACTCCTTTGGGTTGTGGTATTCTAGTGGAAGTATGAACTGGTAAGAAGGTGAGTTATTATTTTCTCAAAACCTTTGATTGTGAAGCATTTGCTCACATAGATTCTAGAAATAGAACCAAGCTAGGAGCTAAGTCAAAGAAATGTGTATTTATTGGATATGGCATTAATGAATTTGATTATAGCCTTTGAAATTTTGAAAATCATAAAATTGTAAGAAGCAGGGTGTCATATTCAATTTGAAAGTGTTGTACAAAAATCTATTGCAACAACATGAGAAGAAATAAGATGATTATGTAGTGATGGATGATAATCCAAAAACTGATGTTCCAACCATTCTCTATGATGTGTAACAACCACAACAAAAAATACCACATGCACTAGTGAATATTAGATGATCAAGAAGGAAAATTAGACCTCCAGAAAGATTTTCTCCCTCTTTGTATTCAATTTTACTCTTTGATGCTTGTGAACTTGAATGTTATGATGAAGCAATGCAGATGGATACTAAGATTTAGTTAGAGTCTGCAATGGAAGATGAATTTGACTCTTTGCTGAAGAATAAGACATGGGATTTATGCAAGTTTCCTGTAGGTAAAAGAGCTTTACAAAATAAGTGGGTTTATAGGTTAAAAAAAGAGGATGGAGGTAAGAAAATATTTAAAGCTAGGCTAGTTGTAAAAGGATTTTCATAGAAAAAGGGCATTAATTTTGATAGATATTTTTTCCTATTGTTAAAATGAATTCTATCCGTACTATTTTAAGTATTGTGGCTATTGAAGATTTGAATTTAGAGTAGCTTGATGTTAAAATAACCTTCCTTCATGGTGATTTGGATGAAGATATATATATGGCTCAACCATAGGGATTTGAGGTCAAAGTTAAGGATAACTTATTTTGCAAATTGAAGAAAAGTTTATGTGGCTTAAAGCAAGCCCCTTGGCAATGGTATCTAAAATTTGATAGTTTTATGTATGAGCATGGATACAATAGATGTCATTCAGATCATTGTGTTTATTTTAAGAGGTTGGATGATGATAGCTACATTATTTTATGTTTATATGTTGATGATATGCTTGTAGCTCGGTCTAACATGGATCATAGGAAGGGGTTGAAATGCCAATTAAAACATGCATTTTCTATGAAGGATTTGGGGGCAACAAAACAAATCCTTAGTATGAAGATTTGTAGAGATAGGAAGAATAGAAAATTGATGCTATCTTAGGCTGATTATGTTGAGAAGGTGTTGCAATGTTTCTCTATAGAGAATGCTAAAGATGTTAGCACAACTTTACCTGGTCAATTGAAGTTGACTTAGGAGATGTGTCCCAAGACACAAGAAGAAGATGACAAGATGTCCAAGGCACCCTATGATTTAGCTATAAGAAGCTTGATGTATGCTATGGTATGTACAAGGCCAACTACTGCACATGAAATGGGAGTCATTAGTGGGTATATGAGTCATCCAGGAATTGAGCATTGGAGTGCAGTCAAGTGGATTCTTAGATATTTGAGAGGAACATCCAATAAGTGTTTACACTTTGAGGGCTCTACTACTGATTTATAGGGCTATGTTGACTCAAATTTGGTAGGGGATATTGATACTAGGCAGAGTACTATAGGTTATGTCTTTACTGTTGGTGGGGCAGTTGTGAGCTGGGTTTCTAGGTTACATAAGGTTAATGCTTTATCCACTATAGAGGTAGAGTATGTTTCTCCTACAAAGGTAGCCAAGGAGATGATATGGCTTCAATTCTTTTTGGAAGATTTGGGACACCCTTAGATGGATAATTATTTTTTTATAGATAGTTAGAATTCCATTCATCTTGCAAAGAATTTAGCTTTTCATTCAAAGACCAAACACATTCAGTTGTAGTAGCATTTCATTCAGTTAGTTTTGGGTGATGGATAGTTAAAACTAGATAAGATACATTCAAATGAAAATCTAACAAATATCTTTACAAAGGTAGTGACAAGGGAGAAGTTGAATTCCTCTTCATCTTTGGTTTGTCTTCTAGAGTAAACATGAATACAAGAATAATAGAGTCTAGGGTGGTTTGATCTAGTGGGAGCCCCATGTGATAGCAGTATTGCTACAAGATTAGTCTCCAAGTGGGAGATTATTGTCTAGTGTGGAGTTTGATCAGTCCCTAAGTGGGAGATTATTAGTTTGTGGTGAGTGATCAGGGAAGTACTATACATACTTGATAAATTCTTTGGGGTTTGGGCCCATGGATGATGTATGGCCAACATGTTGTAACCCTAAAACAGGATAAAAATACTTGTATAAAAGGGCTTATAGTTAGGGATTGTTTCATTATAGGTGATGTGAAATTGGTTCTTGCAGCGGTATTGATCTGTAAGGGATTATAGATTGTAATCAGGTTGTAATCACTGGATTGTAATAATATCAAACTTGCTATTTGGTGGATGTAGCCCAGGGATTTGGTGAACCATGTTAAATCTTTGTGTCTTGTGTTCTTTTCTATGTAATCTATTATTTTCTATTATTGGTTATATTTGCATGTAATTGTTATTTTTGTTTTTGGTTTAATCCTAACACACTTTATCCCAAGTCTTATTTAATTAGAATAACTTGCTCCTTTTTAATTAAATAATATCCCCAAAATTTCTTTATTCCTAAGTGTGCACATGAAAAATAATTTCCTAAATTATAAATAAAAGAAAAAATATTTTTGTCTACACATGGAGGATAGACTTTTCTATGTGGGAGAAGTATTTATTTCAAAATAACTAAAATTCTCCTCCACACATGTCTCCTAGAAACCACCATTGATCTTTCTTAGGTAAGATTATTGTGCACAAAGTCAACATGGGATTCATTCTCCACCCATGATTTTGTCTATTATTCTCTACCAAAGGGAAGCTATCTCCTCACTCTCTCATATCGTACACTCTATGCTATTATTATGATACATGTTTCAATCTAGAGTACTTGGAGCACAAATCTTACACTTACATTTTCTTACATGCATTCTTAGCTTAGTTTTCTTTATGTAATATCTTAGCTCACATGGTTTAATGAGGGGTTTTTGTAACTCTTTGTTAGCTTAGATCTTGTATTTCATATTAGATTGCATTTGCATTGTAAACTTGTGATTCTTGGATATTGTCACTCTTGCCTGTACTCCTTTAAATCTCTCATTCTATGGTGCACCTTGGAAGAGTTGCCTAACTAGATTCATTTGAGAGCTACCATACTACAATGCACTTTTGCACATCATAGATAGAAAGATATAGGTCACTTTTTGAGATACTCTTCATATGGGTATTCTTGAGATTAATGGTCTATAGAAGTGTGAGACTTACTGTACATGTTTTTTTGGCCCCCTTCATGGGGCTAGAACTAGTTTTTAACTCCACATTTTTGGATTTATCCTATTTTTATAATTTTTTACATTTATAGATCAAAAATGATTTTGTATAGCCTTTAGACACTTCTATAGTCTATTTTAATCCATTTGCAAGTTTTTGTAGCACGTCCAAGTACTAAAACAATGCCTTTGATTAATATTTTATCATATTTAATTAGTTCTATAGTGCTTCTACATAATTTCTAGTTTTATGCTTTGTTACTTTAATATTTTTTTTTATAGGGTTTTAGTGTATTCATAGTCTTCTATAGTGCATTTGAGCATTTATGCAGTGCATCCAAGCACTTCTAAAGTGCATTTGAGCATTTCTGTAGCACTTTTGAACATTCTTATACTGCATTTACTTATTTCTATAGTTTATTTACTTCACATATTATTCTCTTTCATTTGCAAGGTGCTTTGGTTCTTTTTAAAGTTCTTTAAGCATGCTTGCATATTCCTAAAATGAATTTTCCATTTTTTGTAAAGCATTTGCCAATTTCTATAGTGTATTTGTCACCTTTTGTAACACATTTGCAAATTTCTATAACAAATTTGCACATAAGTGTTGAAGTAACTTTCAGATGATTTTGTAGTGCTTGTGCACTCTATTTCAACACATCTACACTTTATTTTAGCACTTATGCTACTTTCTATAGCAATTTTACTATTTTCTACAACAATTATGAGGTTTTCTGTAGCACTTTTACCCTATTGTGAACATCTTGAGATCATATTGCTTAACTCACTTTACAAGATATTTCTCTTACATTTATATTGCATCTTTTTTATATCACCTAACAAGTTGTTTTGAAGGGTTACATTGCTTTATTTATGATCTTTTTGCCTAACTTGTGGTTTTGTAGGAGCTCACTTACTTGCTTGCATTTCTAAAGGAAAAATTACAAAAAAGGCTACTAACACTCGTTTGTAGGGCTTCCCAAAAATAAAAATAAGTCAAAAATGTTTTTGTGTGTCTTCATTTTATTTTGCTTGCATATATTAGTTCTTTCATTTCATAGGAACATAAAAACCTCAAGTAAGGGTCCTTTGTTCATAGGAGAGTATGCTCTTCACCTTCTTGGTGAATCAAAAATCTTGACTCATCATTGTATCAATTAGAAAGTGGGTGGCATATTCCACTCTTTGGTGGTCTTAATTAATTTGCTTGGTATGTTTGGGGGAAGCATTGGGGAACAAGATAGTTTGCTCTTCGCCTTCTTAGTAAATGTAAAATCTTGACCTCCTTGGTGTGGATCTATTTTGTTTAATCTCCTTGTGATATTTACTCCAATGACCCAAAGTGGGAACAATAAAAACCTAGCTAATCCAACCCACTATAATAACAAACCTCTTAACAAATGTGAAAGCCTTGGGGGCATAACACTTGACTTCACTTACTAAGATTACTTGTGGGATTGTGACCATGAGGAAATCATTAGGTGGGTATGCTTAGGATACTCTTTGTTGCAGTGGTAGACTAGATAGATTCTGCTATAGGAACTAACATGGTTAAAGATGCTATAAGAAGTGCAAAATGTTAATGTCATGTTTTATATTTTAATGTTTGTAATAAAGTCCTATCATGTGGTGGCATAAATGGAATAGTGATCCAATAATCTCTCCAAATATAGCCACTTAGGAAAAAGTGTGGTTCATTTTATGTTGAGTTAGTTTACTTTAAGTGTGTTCTTATGCCAGCCATGTACTTAATGACTACAAGAAGTTGGAGGTAGATTTCTGAGTTCTGATTAATCATGATTCTAAAATAGTTTTCCTTTCTTTTTTTTGGGCTAACGTTTCATATTCCCAATAGAGGAGAGGAGAAAGTATTATTAAGGAAAATTTTGTAATCAATAGGGGATCAGAAACAAAGAGGATAATAGAAAGTTTTGAGTTTTATTTATCTAATTTTTGTGAGTTTTGAATTGAATGTAAAGTTTCCTTATTTTCTTTTCAAAATTCAAAGCACTAAAAATCATGAAAATAGGTTGATGATCTCATCATAGAATAATGATCTATTATGCTAGCTTAAAATAAAAAAGAAAGTTTTTAGATTGAAGGTTCACAAAGTTATTGTATGTAACTAAGTGCAATTTTGAGAGTCATAGAAATCGATGGAAGATTTTTAAACTCTCTGCAACCTATTTCTGAGGTCGTGGAGGAGTCATGTACCATATTGTTTTCTTTTATTTGTTTTTACTATTTCCTTTGGCTTTATTTGTATCCATGCAAAAGAAATCTATTGAACATGGTTAATTTATTCATGTATTCACTGACATGTTTAAATCACATAAATGGTATGTGATCATGAGAATAATTGGTTCAAATTGTGAAGTTGCAGATTTTGTTAATGATAAAAAATGATGTGATCAATAGTCAAGTTAAGCTCAAGTTTTAAATCCACACAAGTAGAAAAGGTGGTGTAGATTCGAATAAGAGTAAATTTTGTTTGGTAGTCAGTTTATAGTTGGGTTGATGTTAAGTTTTCTTTTCCCAAATATGTATCTCAAATACATTGCAGAAGAGTCAGGTTGGTCAATATTAAGTTGATGTAGGAAACCAAAATGTGGCAACAAGAGGTCAAGACAGTTTCTATTGCATGACAGTTTATGAATTAATATGAAGTAAAATTAGTTGGTTAATAATGTGAGGAAGTTTATAGTTAACCTTGATGGTGTATGTGCCCCTTAATGCAACTTAGTTGAGTGATTCATTTCATCCTGAGTTTTCCAAGGTGAGGCTCTACATCACTCTTGTAGTTGTGAGGCCTTTATCTTGTATCGAGTACAAGAGGGGTGTTATGAATGAAACCCTTACTAAGAGCTATATGTTAGAATCTACCCCACCTGTTCACTCAATATCATGGTGCAAGGATCAATCCCAGTGGACTACCTATATCACCCCAAGATTTACACTTACCATATGTGCTCCTTAAGATGTGGTTAACCCATCTATGACAAAGCCAATATTTATTTTTGGCAACCACTATATGTGAGGCAAGGGAACATCAAGTTATGGATCAAGTTATTGAGTAATGAGTCATGACCTTTAGGTAGAATGTTCTTGGTGTGTCTTCAAAATGTGCTAGACCCATGAAAATCTATTGAACATCCACATACGATAGTTTCTTAGGGCTTTACCCTTTTAGACTTCACAAGTGTTTGTATCATTCAAGGTTTCTTTATCCCTTGCTTGATTTCTTTAAGACTAATCCATGTGTTACTATCTTTCTTGGAAAAAATTCTTTTGAACATCAAACTCACTTTTCTATCAACTATTGTCAAAATTTGTTAACCAAGTCAAAACATCAGGTCTAAACATTTTTTTTTGTGTTGCTCACTAGGGGGGTTTCATCATTTAACTTTGCATTGCTATGTCTCTAGTTTTTTAACTTGCTTTAAATGGCTCTCTGGTCTTACTACTCTCGGTCTTTTCAATCTTCTTGGTCTATGCCAACATACTAAGACCTCATTTTGGTCTTATCTCAATCAATTGACTACATTATCTGATTGGGAGTTTTTTTCACTTATTTATCTATCTTTGGTCATCTATCTATAAATTTTATAGTATCACTTGAATCAAGTTGCAAGTGTCATAAATTACTTAGGCACTTTTCTTGACAAGTTACTTTAATATATCTCTACTATCTTGGTAAGTGAACACTCTAACTCTCTAGTTTAGACATCAAGTTATCTTGTGTTACCTTATCAACTTCTTCTAGTCTCCTTCATGCTCAGATTTCTATCTACCACTATAGGTTTTGAGTCTTTTCCTTAACCAATTCTATATGATCTTGATTTCCTCATTTCTACTGGGGGAGTTTCAATACTTGTGCTCTTACTATGAAAAACTAAAAGAAACAACACACACAGATGACCCTTACTTCATTTGTTTCACTTACAACATGATGATTATTCAAGAATACTTTTAACAAATGGTCAAAGAGAGGATAGCATCTTCACACATATCTTCCTTAATATCTTTACATGCACATGGGCCATGTTCTTCTACTTCTATGTATTCTACTCTAAGACATCAATTGTCTTCATCTATTGGATCTAACAACCTTGCTAGAGAACAATCAAGTAATTCTATATGATCTTCATTTCCTCATTTCTACTAGGGGAGTTTCAATACTTGTGCTCTTACTATGAAAAACTAAAAGAGACAACACACATAGATGATCCTTACTTCGTTTGTTTCACTTACAATATGATGATTATTCAAGAATGCTTTCAACAAATGGTCAAAGAGAGGATAGCATCTTCACACATATCTTCCTTAATATATTTACATGCACATGGGCCATGTTCTTCTACTTCTGTGTATTCTACTCTAAGACATCAATTGTCTTCATCTATTGGATCTAACAACCTCGCTAGAGAATAATCAAGTGATACCTCCTTTGAGCCTATGCTAAGATTGCATGCTAAACCTATCTTTGACCAATATAATGATGACATGAATGCATTTTATGTACTTGAGGAATGATCTAATGAAAGGCAAACAAATCCTCAAAGGAGATGACCTAGTCCCCAACAATTAACCACACAGTAGAAGTATAACAATGACACATATATTTTGATCAATTGCAACACATATTCTCATAATAGAGTCATAATATTTTCATTCAACATGTCCAATTATAACCCTTCTAGGTTATGACCAAATACATTAGGAAATACAATAAAAGTTATGAAAGAGCTCACAAGATCCAAACCCTAGCTAGCTTAGACCCACAATCTAATATAAAATCCCAAGAAGAATCTAAACTTGTGCTTACAAGCCACCAAGAAACTTTATTACTTTTCCAAGCCCACACTTAGCTACTAACTTGTAATGTCCTTGGTACTAGAGTTGGCAAAACCTTTCTTGCCTTCCTCTTTTCTTGGTCTATGTTGCTCTATCCTTAGTTGAATCTTCAATGAATTATTCCTTCTAGATGATCTCTACTCTATATTTACTTTCTAAAATTCTTACTTTTCTAAGTATAAGGAAAGGATAAAATATACTTTCTTTGTTTTTTCTTTTCATGGATTCAAAACCTTTCATAATACAAATCCTTTGAAAAGTCACAACACTTAATAACTAAAATCCTTTGGAAAAGTCCCACTACCTTATAATTACAATGTATTAGAAGACTCACAACTATTCATAATTATAACCCTTTTGAAGGTTCACATCATTTCAATATCATTGATGCCTTTTCAAAAAGTAGCTTCCCTATTTTTTCCATATTACCTTCCTCTTCCAATTTTCCTTTTTGAACTCTTATCTTCTCCTTATTTTTCCCCCTCTCTAAAATAAACTTTCCTCCCTTTTATATCTTAATTTTGAGGAGTCGTGTTTATTTGTTAAATATCTCTTGACTTTTCATTAGATTTACTTAATTTATATTATTCTATGTTATATTATTTATTTAGTTACTTATTTGTTTTTATTATTATTTATTATTATATTCTATTTAGAAAGTTAACATACCTTCTACAATATTATCTCTTTTAGTTAATATTATTTGTTTATTGAATTATTATTATTATTTTAATTTAAAAACTAAATATTATTTAATTGATAATATAGATCAAAAAAATATTTCTTATTTTTATATTTTAGTATTAGTTTTAATTTAACTCTACTATCATTATTTATTTAATAACATTGTATTATCTATTTAAAATTAAAATTCTATCTTAAAATGGGGATATGATAGCCCACCCTTCCTCAAATTGCTTATCCTCAAGCAATTAAATAATTTCTTCTATTTAATTAAAATAGATATTTCTTTTAGTTTGAATTCTTACATTGGTATCATGGATATGTTTGAATACTTTCTAAGAGTTATTAACTTTCTACATTAGTCTTTCCTATAAATTATTTTTGTAGAGCCTCTTTAACCCTACAAGATGGCAAGATCATGCTCTGATACCACTATAATGTCTATACTACTAGAGTTGGCAAAACCTTTCCTACCTTCCTCTTTTCTTGTTCCATGTTGTTCTATCCTTAGTCGACCCTTCAATGAATTATTTGTTCTAGATTATCTCAACTCTATATTTACTTTCTAAAATTCTTCCTTTTCTAATTATAAGGAAAGGATAAAATGTACCTTTTTTGTTTCTTTTTTTCCAAGAGTCACAATCTTTCATAATACAAACCCTTTAAAAAAGTTACAACACTTCATAATTATAATCTTTTTAAAAAGTCACAACACTTCATAACTAAAATCTTTTGGAAAAGTCCCACTAAATATTTTTTGAAGAGTCGTAACTATTCATAATTATGACCCTTTCAAAGGTTCACATCCTTTCAATATCATTGATACCTTTACATAAAGTCACTTCCCTATTTTTTTCATATTACTTTCCTCTTCCAATTTTCCTTTCTAAACTTCTATCTTCTCCTCATCTTTTTCCCCTCTCTAAAATAAACTTTCTATTAGGATTAACCTCAAACAAAAATAATATTTAAATGCAAATATAGCCAATACCAAAAAATTGTAGATCGCATAAAAGAGAACACAAGACACCAAGATTTAATGTGGTTCACCCAAATCCCTAGGCTACATCCACCATCAACAAGTCCAATATTATTATTATCTAGTGATTATAATCTGCAATCCCTTACAACTCAATACCACCACAAGAAGCTACACTATCATCATTACATTATGAAATCCCTAACCCTAAGCCTATTTTATAGAAGCTTTTTCCACATACAAAATTAGGGTTAGAATAAGTTGTCCAATAGGATTAATAGCAGCCAATGCCTTTTACAATATAAAGTCATTGCTTTAGGGGCACTTTGGGTGCTTTCCCTTGACCCCATCTTTGGAGTGGTGCCCCCAAACCCCTGTAGAAATAATATGGAGAGAAAACCACACTGAATAAACCTCTGAGTCTAATTAGGATCCACATCACAACACTTTCCTCCCTTTTATATCTTAATTTTAAGGAGTTGCATCTATTTGTTAAATATCTCTTGACTTTTCATAAGATTTGGTTGATGTATATTATTCTATGTTATATTATTTATTTGTGTTTATTATTATTTATTATTAAATTCTATTTAGAAAGTTAACATAATTTCTACAATAATATCTCTTGTATCTAATTTAATTTGTTGATTTATTCATTGTAATATTATCTCCCTATTGCTTGGGGAGTCAGAGCTTCTATCACTTACTAATATGGATGATGCTTTGTTCGACGCTTCTTTCATTTTTCATTTGTTAATGATTTTGAGGACTATTCAAAGGTTAATTGGGCGTTTGTTTCCTCTCTATTTTCTTCTTAAAAAGCATGAATACATGATGGTGTATGATTGTATCAAGAGGGTGCTAGAGCATCACAATTATAGGATTTTTAGAACTATTCTATAGACGGTGGCAAATGCCTTGGGCAAGAAATTTGAGGCCACCATCAAAAGGTCCGTTAACACTTTTTTTGATTTCTTGGATACTCCCAACATTCCTATGTGTCCTTCTCTACTGATTGTGGTTCCTACAGTGTGTCCAGCTATTACGATTCACATGTCCCATATTCTAGACCTTAATCTTCCTACATTGGTAGGTAATTCTTTGGCTGATAATGTTGACTTCATTGTGGCCTTACATTCCCTCTCTCCTACCTCCTATTATGTGGATGGTGATGGATAAGTTTCTCATATTATGAATGCCCCTCCAAAAGGCTAGGAATATTCATGGTTTTTCACTCGAGTCCCTCATCACCATTGACATTTTGAGTAGGTCAACATGGAGGAATGACTTGTAATTGCTAGCCCCTACTTTTTGGGAATTCTTAGGGAATTTTGTTTCATTACTTGGATGCACATTTGGTGTTGTAAATTTTTTGTTTTACATTGTATAGATATAGGGATATCATTTTGTGATGTTCTTGATGGTTTTCTATCAACCAATTTTGTAATAGCAGATCCTCTTCTAATTCTATATATGTAACATCAATGATGCTGAGTTTTCTTTCCTGATTCTTTCCTAGTTGAGTCTTTGAATCAAGTTTTATTAATAACTTATAAATATATATATATATAGTGGCTAGCCCACTTTTTCTTAAATTTTTAAAAATAAATATTATTATTATTTTATTTATAAAACTAAATATTACTTCATTGATAATATAGATTAAAAGATTATTTCTTACTTTTATATTCTAGTATTAGTTTTAATTTAAATTTATTATAACTATTTATTTAATAACATTATATTATCTAATTATTATTAAAATTCTATCTTAAAATAGGGATATGATAGTCTACTCAACTTCGCTCCTCTTAGCTACTCCATGCTAAGTTGAATGATGAGTCAAGACACCATAAGACAAGAAGGCTTAAGTTACATTAAATAAAAAATTATATTAAATGAACATTCAAGCCATAAGTAAGCCTAACAGACTAAATTAAATAATATTTAGGAAAAGCCCCAAGTTTATAGTGCATAATCAACTCATATGACACCATAAGAGTATGCGTCACTAGGCATAGGTCCATGTGCCATCCCACAATCCAATTCAAAGAGCCCCTTAGGTTTATTCAAAATAGTTTCACCCAGATTATTTCTATGGGGGTTTGGGGGAAATGACCCTAAGATGGGGTGAAGGGAAAACACACTTGCGGAGCAGGGCCCTAGAAGCCAAAAATGACTCCACTATTGTAAAAGGTGTTGATTTTTATTTTTCTATTGAATGACTTATTGCAACCCTAATTTTGTAAGTGACAAAAGCTTGTATAAAATTGCTTGGGGTTATGGATTTCATTATCTATTATGAGATTTTATCTTCTTGAGATGATATTGAGCTATAAGGGATTGCTGATTATAATCACTGGATAATAATAATATTGGACTTGTTGTTGGTGGATGTAGCCTAGGGATTGGGTGAAACTTGTTAAATCTTTGTGTCTTTTATTTTCTTCTGTACAATTTATTATTTTTTGATATTAGTTATATTTGCATGTAATTTTTATTCCTATATGTGGTTGATCATAAAAAGTGGTATCAAAGTCTTCTTGTCATTTTTTTTGACCCAAGATGTCATCATTTTTTTTACAGCTATCCTTTGTAGGATGGTCTCACGGTTGAGTGGGAGTCTTACAGTTGACTAGGATCGATGCTAGATGAGGGTAAGATGAAGGTTGAGAAGTTTTTTGTGAAGAACTTTCAGTTATGAAAAATGAAAATGGAGGACTATCTTTATCAGAAGGATTTAAGGTAGTCATTGGAAGGAAAAGCCAAGAGAAAAAGGGAACTTTGACAGATAACGAGTGGGGAATTTTGCATAGAAAGACATTTGGAAGTCAATTGTGCCTAGTAAAATCAGTGGCATTTAAGATTATAAAAGTGAAGATGATAGAAGAGTTGTTTCAAACCCTTGTAAAACTATATGAAAAGCCCTTCACTTCAAAAAAGGTATTTCTCATGAAGTGTTTATTTAATATGAAGATGGCAGAATGTGGATATGTTGAAGATGATTTAAATGAGTTTAATATGGTTACTAATCACTTATCTCCTATGAATGTCAATTTTGATGAATAAATTAGGGCTCTCTTTATTTTGTGTTCTCTGTCTGAAAGTTGGAATGGCTTGGTAATGAGTAATTCTATTTATGGTTCTAATACTCTAAAATTTGACGATGTGATTGGTGTTATTCTTAGTGAGAAAAATCAAAGAAAAAATTTAGGTGGATCTACATCAGGAAGTGCTTTGAATAAACAAAATAGAGGAAAAATGACTAAGATAGGAAGTAATTCTAGAAATTATGGGAAAGCAAGAGGAAAATTGAAGAGGAAGAGGTCTTAATCTAGAGAACCAAGAGATTGTTGGTAGTGTGGAAAACTAGGGCATAAGAAGAAAAGTTGTTGGACTTGAAAGAAAATGAAGGAGATAAACTAGAAAGGGAAAAGGAGGAAAATATGGTAAGTAATAAATCTGAAGAGGATGCTTAGCTTCTTTCTACAAATAGTGTTGATGATTCCTAGGTTTTAGATTCTGGGGCTTCATTTCATAATACACCCCATAGAGGTTATTTTATTAATTATGTCCAAGGGGATTTTGGCCTTGTCTATTTGATGAATAACAAACCCTCTTAGCTTGTTGGAAAGGGAAAAGTTAAGATTAATCTTTAGAGTGGAAATAATTGGCTACTACATGAGATAAGACATTTTCCAAGGCTGAGTGGAAATTTAATTTCAGTAGGGAAACTAGGTGATGAGGGTTGCATAGTTACTTTTAATGATAAAAATTGGAAGGTTTCAAAAGGTTCCCTAGTAGTAAAAAAAGGTGTGAAAGTAGGCACCTTATATCTTTCTATAGGTCATATTGTTCCTTCTAATTTAATTGTTTCAAAGAAAAATGAATGTTTAGGAAGAGTTGTTGTAGTTGAGCAAGGACAACAAATAGTTTCTACAAATTTTGATACAGTGCTATTGCACAACAAACTTGGGCACATGAGTGAGAAAGGTATGAAATTACTCAATTCAAATAATATTTTACTACATCTAAAAGATATCAATATGGATTTTTGTGAAATTTTTGTGTATAGAAAACAAAAGAGAGTGAGTTTTGTGAAGAGTGAGAAGGAAGAGAAAAATGAAAAATTAGAGCTTGTGCATATAGATGTATGGGTACCAACTTAGATATCTTCCCTTGGTGGATCTCATTATTATGTTATATTTATTGATGGAGCAACTAGAAAAGTATGAGTTTATTTCCTTAGATAGAAATTGGATGTATTTAAAACTTTTAAGAAATGGAAATGTTTGGTTGAAAATGAGATTGGTAAGAAGTTAAAATGTCTTAGATATGATAATGGTGGTGAGTATTGCAGTAATAAATTTGAAGATTATTTCTCAACTAATGGTATATGTAGACAAAAGTGGTTCCAAGGACTCCATTTTGCATGAACATGACAATAATGGAGTATGCATGGAGCATGAGGTTGCATGCTAGGATGCCTTTAAAATGTGAGATGAGACTCTCAATATTATTCTATATTTGATCAATAGAGGCCCCTCTACTCCTTTAGATTGTGGTATTCCAAAAGGAAGCATGGACAAGTAAAAACATGAGTTATTCTTTTCTTAGAACCTTTTTTTGTGAAGCATTTGCACATATTGAATTTGAAACTAGAACCAAGATTGAAGCTAAGTAAAAGAAATGTGTATTTGTTGGATATGAAATAGATAAATTTGGTTATAGGCTTTGAGATTTTAAAAATTGTAAAATTATAAGAAACAAGGATGCCATATTCAATGAGAAAGTGTTGTACAAAGATCTATTGCAACAACATGAGAAGAAAGAAAATGATTATGTAGTGCTAGATGATACTCTAAAAAATTGATGTTCCAATACTTCCTCATGCTCCACAACAACTATGAAAATAAATATCACACACCCCAATGAATGTTAGACAATCAACAAGACCTCCAAAAATATTTTCTCCCTCTTTGCATTCTATTTTATTAATAGATGTTGGTGAGCCTAAATATTATGATGAAGCTATATATGTGGATAGAGAGATTTAGTCAATCTAAAATGAAAGAAGAAATAGACTCCTTGCTGAAAAATAAAACATGAGATGTCTGCATGTTGGCTATAGGTAAATTGGATTTACAAAATAAATGGGTTTATAGGTTGACAGAAGAGGAGGGAGATAATAAATTTTTTAAAACTAGGTTAGTGGTAAAAGGATTTGCATAGAAAAAGGGCACTAATTTTGATGAGATATTTTCTCCTATTGTTAAAATGACTTACTATTTGTACTATATTAAGTATTGTGGTTACTGAAAATTTACATTTGGAGCAGCTTGATGTTAAAACAACCTTTCTTCATGGTGATTTGGATGAAGAGATACATATGGTACAATCAAAGGGATTTGAGGTCAAAGGTAAGAAGAACTTTATGTACAAATTAAAGAAAAGTTTATATGGCTTAGAGAAAGCATCTCAAAAATTGTATCTTAAATTTGACAGTTTTATGAATGAACATGATTATACTCAGTGTCATTTTGACCATTCTGTTTAATTTAAGAGGTTAGATGATGACATCTACATTATTTTATGTTTAGATATTGATGATATGCTTGTAGTTGGGTCTAACATGGATCACATTAAGAGATTAAAAGAATAGTTAGCACATTCATTTGCTATGAAGGATTTGGGTGAAATGAAGTAAATTATTGGTACGAAAATTTGTAGAGATAGAAAGAACATAATATTGACATGATCTTAGGTTGATTATATTGAGAAGGTGTTGCAATGTTTCTATATGAAGAATGCTAAATTTGTCAGCACACCTTTACTTGGACATTTGAAATTGACTAAGGAGAGGTGTCCAAAGATACCATAAGAGGAGGTTGAATGTTCAATGTATTTTATCCTTTAGTTGTAGGGAGCTTAATGTATGCCACAGTACTAGGTCATATATTAATGCACATATATTGGGAGTTGTTAGCACATATATGAGTCAGCTAGGGATTGATAATTAGACTGTAATTAATTAGATTCTCAAATATTTGAGAGGAACATCTAGTAAGTGTTTACATTTTGGGGGCTCTACTACTAATTTACATGGCTATGTTGACTCAGATTTTGTGGGGGATATTGATACCAAGCAAAGAACTATAGGTTATATATTTACTATTGGTGGGACAATGGTGAGTTGGATTTCTTGGTTGCAACAGGTTAATGCTTTATCCACTATAGAGATAGAGTATGTTGCTGCTATAGAGACAACCAAGGAGATGATATGGCTTTATTTCTTCATGGAAGAATTGGGACACCCACAAAGGGAAATTTTTTTTATAGATAGCTAGAGTGTCATTCATCTTGCCAAATTTTCTTCTCTACATTCAAAGAAAAAAAACACATACAATTATGGCACCATTTTGTTCGATTAGTTAAAGATGGAAAAGATACATACATATGATATTCCAATAGATATGTTTATCAAGATAGTAAAAAGGGGGAAACTAAACTCCTCTTCAACTTTGGTTGGTATTCTAGAGTGAACATAATAAAAGAACAATCGAGTCTAGGATTGTTTGATATTCCAATGGGAGCTATATTTTTAGTGATGCTATGATAAATCTCCAAGTGGGAGGTTATTATTGTGGAGTCTGATCAGTCTGCAAGTAGGAGATTATTGTGATGTGGAGCTTGATTAGATTCAAAGGTTTTTATGGTGTGGTTTCCCCCCCAAATTATTTCTATGGTGGTTTGGGGGTAGCACCCCCAAGACAAGGTCAAGGGACAATGCCCCTTATGGGGTCCTAAGGAAGCACTCTAGGTGTGCTCCCTATCATAGTATAGGGTGGAGTTGAGAGGAAAATCCTCTATGGATATTTTTAGGGGCAGTGTCTAGGAAACCAAAAATGACTCTACTGTTGTAAAAGGTGTTGGCTTCTATTTTCTATTGGACAACTTATTCTAACCCTAATTTTGTAAGAGAAAAGAGCTTGTTTAAATGTCTTAGGTAGGGATTTCATTATGTATGATGAGATTGTGACTTCTTGCAACAATATTGAGCTATAATGGATTATGGATTATAATTACTAGATAATAATAATATTGGACTTACTATTGGTAGTCATAGGCTAAGAATTGGGTGAACGACATTATATCTTTCTGTCTTGTGTTCTCTTTTGTGTGATTTATTTATTTTCTAATATTGGTTATATTTGTATGTATTTATTATTTTTGTCTGTGGCTTATCCTAACAAATCATTTAGATCAAACCTCACGATTACAATATCTAAAGTCTATTGAGGAAATTAGGAACATGCTACCACAGTCACCAAAATTGCTCTAACTCATGTACAATTATTCCAAACTTTATACACACTTAGTACAAGGTTCTCCAATGTACCTCAAACACATCCCCAACCATCCAAACCCTAAGTACACAAGTACGAGTTCAATGATCTGACATCAAGGATCAACAAGAATATCCTAGACATAACTTTGAGAGAACTTTTACTCCCTTAGAAGATTATTATGATGCCATCTAGAAAATAATTATTAGCACTCAGCTCATCAAATTTCCTAAATATAAATTATATGGAAACCCATTCTTGAAAATATATTTTTCTTATCATCAACATAATGATCATAGTACTTCAGATTGTATATAGTTAAAAACATAAAGTCCAATGTTTTAGTGATGATGGAGGATTAATGATGTTATAACTCTGAATGACTCATGTGATGAGGATACTTCTCTTGAGCAAGATCATCTTGATGAAACTATGTCTAGTGATGGTCTTCTTTTCACCTCCACTTCTTAAAACACACATGAACTTCCTAAAAATCCAAATCTTTCCAACATGACTCCATCAAAAAAAGAACCTAATGCTTTCTATATTGACTATGCATACCCCCAAGGTCCACCTCTAAGGGAAACTCAAGCTAATCTTGACTTGCCTAAATTTTTTTTTCATTCTACCAAGACTAAAGATCCTCACTATTCATACGATGCTATGCCTACTATGCCCACTTTTACTAGTCCTTTGTTACCTCTTCAGAATCCTACCATGCGAGCTCCACATTCTCCCTTGTCCTTAGTAGTTACTCCATGTCAAGAGGATTCTCAAAGAGTTAAAGATATAAGTGTCGAGAAAGATAAAGATCAAGAACCCTTTCATCACCTTCAAGATGTCACCCCTCCATATCCAATGTCATTTCCTTCTCTTAAGCATGATGAAGATACCACTTCCACTATCTTCATCAAGCTTATTGAAATTTTTGAGAAAATCACTATGCCTATGCTATCCAAAGAAACTAATTCTCAAGATCAAATTTTCTCCTCACCCTCTTACTCTACTTCTCCATACGCACTTCAAAAATATTGTCAAGCTTCAAATGATTTTATTAGAGATATCTCTCCTATAAAAGTTACTCATGAGTCTATTGATGTCCTTGGTCATGTTGCTCACTCTGATGATGTTGATATCACTACCCATTATCCTTTAGCATCTTCCAAATCTATCCTTGGTCATTATCTATCAAATCTAAAGCCTTAAAAAATCCCATCTATATTTGGTCATTATGTCCTTCCCTCTTCAATACCTTTCACTCCTTTCTCTCTATCCAAATCTCTTATCATACCCAAAGATCAATAAAGACACTCATCCTTGACAAATATTCCTTCACCCATCCATCCAAACCTTCCATGTTAGCCTTATTAATCCACAAGTCCTAAGTCTTTTGGAAGAAATTTGGATGATCAACTTAAGAATAAACACAAGAATCCATTTACAAGTGAAGATCACTATGTACTATCTAATCAACTATTAATACAAAGAGAAAATAAATATTCAAGAGACCACAAGGGTCCACTAACCAAAGAGAAAAATCAAAGAAATTATGGGTTCCTAAATCCATTATTAAAGAAAAAATTCTAAAGCATCCAAAGGAAATGAAAATTCAAATTCTATATGGATTTCCAAGTCTCTTTTGAAAGACTTGAATCTTGAAAATAAATTAAAGTTGACATTCTAGCTTTGAAAGGCTTCCACTCCATTTTCTTTCAAACATCTTCCTCAAAAGCTTTTGAACCCTTCCACTTCATCTTCTTCTAAAAATATCATACCATTTCATGCATCTAAAACTCAAGCTATTTCACCCATGACTCCTCCATCATCCCATCACCCTTCAAGGTGTCTGTCAATGTTGATCTTGCCCACTTTTTCACTTACCTTTATGCAATATTTTCAAACACTAACTTACCTACTATCCATACTCCTAAACTTCCAAGGTATGAAATCTTATCCTCCATATAATTTTCCCATTATCACCTCCCTTTCAACACCCTATACATCTTTGAACATACCTTTATTTGTTCTTGGCTTATCATGGTAGATCTTTCAATAGGAGCATTATCTAAAGAGTAAACAGTAGAATTATTTCTTACAATTCAAATAAAATAAAATAAAATAAATTAAAAAGTTTCTTGGTGAAAACTTGATAAATAGGCACCTTGGCAACAAGAGTAAAGAGAAATAAATTCATCCTATGGTGAAAACCACTTCTTGTGGTGCCTTGGATAAGTACTGTGATGAAAACTAAGAAAACATGTGTCATACATGATTTTTATCATTTCCACCCATTCTATCCTCCCTCTTTGATCTTGACATTGTTGAGATATCTAGAAGCATTGGCTATTTTATCCATTCACATACCTATGACGATCTTGATCATTCACACATACCCTTCATATCTAGCTTCATTCTTCTTTCTCTATCATGTCACTATCCTATATTCCAATTGATATTTTGGTCTTGATTACAATAAAGAAAAAAACATAGTTCTTAGAACTCTCTTGACATGTCCACTATTATGAGCTATACACTTTCATGACATCAAGTCATTTATCCTATATGCTATATCACTCATTAGCTTCCATTTACTATCAAAAGCATTCATTGAATGGCTATTTTACCATTTTCCCTAGGTTTGGAATTATTGAGGTGATGGTCCTTAAGGATCACATTCATCTTGATTCTTGCAGCATTTCCTATCATCTTATCTATCAACTTTCTAATCTATCATGTCCTACACCTTGTTAGACATTGGGACAAAATAATGTGATCTTTCTTGAGAACTAGTGACCTCTAAATCATTCTAAGAAAATATTAAAAAAATGATATATCATCCTAAATATTTTTTAAAAACTATACAATATCTTTAAAAAAAATCATATTATTAAAAACCTAGCAATAGGCACTTTAATGTATCACAAAAAAATAAAAAATTATAAAAAGTCCTTTAAAAAGATTCCTTCCAAGTGGTGAAAATTTTGACACAGGTGCTACTTGACTCCTTTGCACTTATTTCTATTAGCATGTCACTTTACACTCTAACCTTAATCCATCTCCCATTTCTTTTTCATTTCCTAGTTTGTAATTGGTCCTTGTATAATTCTAGGGAGTGCAAGTTGTATAGCTTCCTACATCTCTTTGTTGCATCAATGTTTCTTTGGTAGCTCTCCAAATATTTATTTTCAACACTTCCCTTGACATCAAGTGTTTCTTAACGCTTATCAAATACCTTTACCTTGAATCAATATTTTGTTTATAGTTTAAGATGTTTTAATATTTCTCACTAGAAAACTTGAGTCCAAGGATGATGGTCATGTGACTTTTAGAAACACACTTAAACTGAAAAATAACTAAGACTTGTTGACTTATTTCCTTTAGATGTTTACTATCTATGATTCTTTCTTTGATGAGTGTTCCTTCCCTAGTAGTCTCTCAAGAATGTCATCAAGCTAGAGGACTAGGGGCATGGGACTTGTCTTCCTTTGATTTATATCTATGGGTGTACTTTTTAGATCTTAGGTGTCTTGAGCCTTTTGATAGACCCACTTAACCCACTTGAAACCCATGATCTCAAAAGTTATGTCCTTGTCTATTCTTTGCAAGACTGTTCTTGTGGCCATCTCAAAATTTTGTGTCTTGATGTGAGCATGATCTTGCTATGCTAAATCTAGGGAATATAATTGCACTTTCACCTTGATCTATATGTCTTTGATGCATAAGTAAGGTTCCAACACTATTATTTGATATAGATAATATTCATATCCTCATAGTCTATACTAGTGATGATTGTATGATCTTTTGATGTCCCTAATAATGCTTGATGATAAAATCTAGGACCTACTTATATAACTCTTTTACTTGCACTTTTCATGCTAGATTAAATTCTAGCTTAGTTTTGAGTGTCAAGAGAGCCTTCTTTATCTTTTATGAAGGTGTCAATTAACTATGTTCATCTTCTTGATCTTTTCATCCCATCTTCTTTCTATTCTTGTCATCAAAAGGATTAATCTTATCATCATATTTGTCTATCCTTTTGGACCGCTTATATACTCTTTTGACCTAATTTTTGATTACTTTTTATTGATACAAAAATTGTATGGGCCTACCTAATTTAAACATCCAGGGACCACACTAAACAACAATCTCCCACTTGGAGACTAATCTTGTAGCAATACCGTTACCACATGGGGTTCCCACTAGATCAAATCACCCTGGATTGTGTTATTCATTGATTTCTATTCAGTCTAGAAGACCAACCAAAGCTATAGAGGAGTTTATCTTGTCCCTTGTTACTACCTTTGTAAGAATATCTATTGGATTTTCATCTATATGTATCTTGTCCAACTTTAATTGTCCATCCTCCAAAATTGACCGAATGAAATGGTACTGCAACTATATGTGTATGGTCTTTGAATGTAGAGCTGAATTATTTGAAAGATGAATGGAACTTTTAACTATCTATAAACAAAAAATTATCCTTCTAAGGGTCTCCCAATTCTTCCAAGAAGAACTAAAGCCATATCATCTCCTTGGTTTCCCCTGTAGTCAATAAAGCATTAAACTTCTGTAACCTAGAAACCTAGCTCATGACTACACCACCAATAGTAAAGACATAACCTGTAATACTCTACCTATTATCAATATCCCCTACCAAATATGAGTCACCATAGCCCTATAAATTAGTAGTAGAGCCCCCAAATTATAAACACTTATTTGGATGTTCCTCTTAGATATCTAAGAATCCATTTAAGTGCATTCCAATGCTTAATTCCTAGATGACTCATATACCCACTAACAACTCCCACTACATGTGTAATATCTAGCTGGGTACATACCATAGCATACATCAAGCTTCCTTTAGCTAAAGAATAGGGTACCTTAGACATCTTATCCTCCTCTTCTTGTGTCTTGGGACACATCTCCTTAGTCAACTTTAAATGACTAGGTAAAGGTGTGTTGACAGCTTTAGCATTCTCCATAGAGAAACATTGCAACACCTTCTCAACATAATCAGCCTGAGATATCATCAATTTTTTGTTCTTCCTATCTCTACAAATCTTCATACCAAGGATTTGTTTTGCTACCCCTGAATCCTTCATAGAAAATGCATGTGCTAACTGGTATTTCAGCCCCTTAATATGATCCATCTTAGACCCTGCTACAAGCATATCATCAACATATAAACATAAAATAATGTAGCTTTCATCATCCAACCTCTTAAAATAAATACAATGATCTAAATGACACCTATTTTATCCATGTTGGTGCATTAAACTATCAAATTTTAGATACCATTGTTGAGATGCTTGCTTCAAGCCATATAAAATTTTCTTCAATTTGCACACTAAGTTCTCCTTACCTCTGACCTCAGATCCCCCATGGCTGAGCCATATATATCTCTTCATCCAAATCACCATGAAGGAAGCCTATTTTAACATCAAGTTGCTCCAAATGCAAATCTTCAGTAGCCACAAGACTTAAAGTAGTATAGATAGAAGTCATTTTAATAATAGGAGAAAATATCCATCAAAATCTATTCATTTTCCTATGCAAATCCTTTTACAACTAACCTGACCTTTAATCTTTTCTTACCTCCGTCCTCTTCTTTTAACCTATGAAATTACTTATTTTGTAAAGTTCTTTTACCTACAGGCAACTTGAATAAATCCCATGTCTTATTCTTCAACAAAGAGTCCATTTCATCTTTCATTGTAGACTCCCACTGAATCTTAGTATCCACTTGCATAGCTTCATCATAACATTTAGGTTCACCAGCATCAATAAGTAAAATATAATACAAAGAGGGATAAAATCTTTCTTGAGGTCTACTTTTCCTTGTTGACCATCTAACATTCAATGGTGTGTGTGGTATTTGTTGTTGCAGTTGTTACACATCATGAGGAATGGTTGGAAAATCATCTTTTGGAGTATCATCCAACACTACATAATCATCTTCTTTCTTCTCATGTTGCTGCAACAGATTTTTGTACAACACTTTCTCATTGAATATGACATCCTATCTTCTTACAATTTTATGATTTTCAAAATCAAAAATCATATAACCAAATTCATTAATGCCATATCCAAAAAATACACATTTCTTTGACTTAGCTTCTAGCTTGGTTCTATTTTTAGAATCTATGTGAGAAAAAGCTTCACAACCGAAGGTTTTGAGAAAAGAATAACTCACCTTCTTACCATTCCATGCTTCCTCTAGAACACCACAACCCAAAGGAGTAGAGGGACCTCTATTAATCAAATATAAAATAGTATTGATAGCCTCCACCCACATGTCCAAGGGTGACCCAACATGCAACCTCATGCTCCTTGCATACTCCATTATAGTCCTATTCATGCATTTAGACACTCCATTTTCTTGTGGAGTCCTTGGAAATTTTTGTCTACAAATACCATTAGTGGAGAAATAATTTTCAAATTCATGACTACAATACTCACCACCATTATCGAATCTAAGACATTTTAATTTTTTACTAGTCTGATTTTCAACCAAGCATTTCCATTTCTTACAAGTTTGAAATACATCAGATTTCTATACAAGAAAATAAACCCATACTTTTCTAGTTGCATTATCAATGAATGTAACATAATAATGAGAGCCACTAAGGAAAGATACCTGAGCCAGTGCTCATACATCTATATGCACAAGCTCTAGTTTCTCCTTTTTATTTTCCTTTCTAGTCTTCACAAAACTCACTCTCTTTTGTTTTTCATACACATGACTTTCACAGAAATCCAAATTTATTTGAATGAAGTACTTTCATACCTTTCTCACTCATGTGCCCAAGTTTGTTATGCCACAATGTTGTATTAGAATCTACAATAGTTATTTGTTCTTCCTTCTCAACTGCAATAATTGTTCCTGAACATTCTTTTTTTTTTTAAACAATTAAAGTAGAAGGAACAATATGACCTGTAGAAAGATATAAGGCTACTACTTTCTCACCTTTTGCTACTACAAAGGAACTTTTTGAAACCTTCCAATTTTTATCATTAAAAGTAACTACACAACCCTCATCATTGAGTTGCCCTACTGAAATTAAATTCCCACTCAGCCTTGGAACATGTGTTACCTCATGTAGTAGCCAATAATCCCCATTTTACAACTTAATCTTAATTTTTTCCTTTCCAACAATCTAATAGGGTTAATTATCTGCCAAATAAACAAGTCCAAAATCCCCTTGGACATAATCAATGAAATAACCTCTATGAGGTGTAGTATGAAATGAGGCACCAGAATCTAAAACCCATGAATCGTCAACACTTTCTAAAGATAGAAGCAAAGCATCCTCTTCAAATTTTTTAGTTACCACATTTGCCTCTTTGTCTCCATCTAGTTTATCTCTGTCATTTTTCTTTCAATTCCAAAAATCTTTCTTTTTATGAGCTAGTTTCCCATAGTACTTGTAGTCATTTGGTCCTCTAGATTGAGACCTCCTCCCCTTTGACTTTCCTCTTGATTTCCCATGATTTTCAGAATTATTTCCTCTTTCAATCATTCTGCCTCTACTTTGTGCATTCAAAGCACTTCCTGATGTAGATCCACCTAAGGATTTCCTACAAGTTTCCCCACTCAAAACAACATCGATCACATCATCATATTTTAGAGTACTAGATCTAGGAACATAATTACTCACAACCATTACCAAGCCATTTTAGCTTTCAAGAAAAGAACACAAAATCAATAGAGACCTGATTTCTTCATCAAAATTGATACCCATAGAAGATAACTAACTAGTAATAGTATCAAACTCATTTAAATGATCCACAACAAATCCACCTTTTACCATTTTCATATTAAATAAATGCTTCATGAGAAATACCTTGTTTGAAGCAGAGGGTTTTTCATACAGTTTCACTATGGTTTGCATCAACTCTTTTGTTGTTCATATAGTTTCAATATGGTTTTCATATAGTTTCTTGTATGATTTGCATCAACTCACAACCATTACCAAGCCATTCCAACTTTCAAGCAAAGAACACAGAATCAAGAGAGCCCTAATTTCTTCATCAAAATTGATACCCATAGAAGATAACTAGCTAGTAATAGTATTAAACTCATTTAAATGATCCGCAATAGATCCACCTTCTACCATTTTCATATTAAATAAATGCTTCATGAGAAACACCTTGTTTGAAGTAGAGGGTTTTTCATATAGTTTCACTATGGTTTGCATCAACTCTTCTGTTGTCTTAACTTTTACAATATTAAATGCCACTGATGGTGCCAGGAATAATCAAATGCTTCCAAGTGCCTTTCTATCTAAAAGGTCCCATTCATCATTTGACATAGATCCTTGATTCTTGATTTTTCCTTCCAATGGCTTTCATAAATCCTTCTGATAAAGATAGTCTTCCATTTGCACCTTCTATAATTAAATGTTTTACCCATTAAACCTTTCAACACTCATCTTACCCTTGTTTTCCATTGCTCCCACTCAACTGTGAGACTCGCAATCAACTATGAGACTTTCTTGCAAAGGATTACTAAAAATAAACCTCACTCTAATACCAATTATTATCATTAAACCACAGACATAAATAACAATTACATGCAAATATAACCAATATTAGAAAATAATAGATCACATAGAAAAGAACACAAGACACCAAGATTTAATATGGTTCACCCAATCCATAGGCTACATCCACCAAATAGTAGGTTTGATATTTTTATGATCCGGTGATTGCAACCTTTTTACAATTTATAATCCCTTATAGCTCAATACCATTGCACAAACCAATTTTCACATCACCTTATGAAACAATCCCTTACCCTAAGTCCTTTTATAGAAGTATTAAACTATTTTAGCATTATAATTAATAATTACATGTTGGCCCAAAATCCTGATAAAATAGGGCCCAATTTTATTTTATTTTTTAGGGCAATACCTTGAGCCCCAAAAAATTTATGAAGTAGTTATAGTATTTTCCTGATCAGTCACCACAAACTAACAATCTCCCACTTAGGTATGGATCAAGCTCTACACTAAATAATATTATACAATTGTGGCCAATAATACTTATCCTTTAGTAAACTCAATATCTTATCAATTCCAAAAATGTCCATCTAATCCACCACAATGCTTTTTCTTAATAAAATTAACTCTCATAATAATTATTGGTAGACATAGCTAAATTCCTTTGAGGAACATACCTTCTTGAATGAAATATGTATCATACTTACTCATGTAATCTAACATATTTGGTGCTCTAAACTCTCTCCACACCTTAGAAAAATCAAGGTCAATAGTATACAACTCTTTCATTTTATCAACACCAAAGACTTCAACCTTCATCTCGATTAAAAAAGAATGTCTTCTACTCAATGCATCAACAACTTAGTTAGTGACTCCACTTTTATGCTTGATAAAAAATGTGAAACTCTGCAAGTACTCAACCCACTTCATATGTCTTTGATTCAACTTATGTTGACATCCCAAGCACTATAAAGCTTTATGACTAGTGTACAACACAATATCCTTAGGAATCAAATAATGTCTCCACTTCTTCAAGGCTTGGACAATAGCATAAAATTCTTCATCATATACTGAGTACTTTCTTTTAGCATCATTCAATTTTTTACTAAAAAAAGCAATAGGTATACCCTCTTGACTCAACATAGCTCCTATTGCACTACCACTTGCATCACATTCAACTTGAAATACCATATTGAAATCAAGAAAATCCAATATAGGTAACTTAGAAAACTTTTGTTTCAAAGTCTCAAAACTCTTATCATCTCCATGTGTTGACTTGAAATACTTTTTATCTCATCTTATTGTCGTAGTCATAGCATTACAAATAGAACTCAAATTCTTTATAACTTTTCTGTAGAAACTAGCCAAACCATGAAATGATCTTACCTGACCCACATTCCCAGGTGTAGGCTATTCCAAAATTTCTTTAAATTTCTTAGGACCCATCCTCAAATCATCAACTATAATCACAAATCCCAAATACACAATCTCCTCTTGCATAATTTAACACTTTTTCAAGTTAATTATCAACTTCTCCTCTTTCAATCTTTGCAATACTTGTCTAACATGCTCAATATGTTCTTCCTTAGTTTTACTAAATATTATAATATCATCTAAATAAATAATCAAAAACTTACCCAAAAATCTTTTGAGAACTTCATTCATCAACCTCATGAAAGTACTAGGTTCCTTTGTCAAACAAAAAGGCATTACCAATCATTCATACAAACCATCTCTTATCTTGAAATAATTCTTCCATTCATCAACTTCTCTAATTTTGATATGATAATCACTCTTCAAATCAATCTTGGTAGAGTAATTTTCTCTACTCAAACAATCCATTATTCATCCATCCTTGGCATAAGAAACCTATATTTCATGGTGACCTTGTTGACAACTCTAGAATCAATACACATCCTCCATTCTCCATTCTTCTTTGGTGCTAATAAAGTAGGTACAAAACATGGAATCAAAATTTCTCTAATCAAATCTTTCTACAACAACTCATGCACATTTCTGTAAAGTTCTTCATTCTCTGTAGGTGTCAATTTATATGATGCTTTATTTGGAAAACTAGCTGTAGGAATCAGATCCATACAATGGCTTATACTTCCTATTGGTGGTAAACCATATTGTATATCCTCTACAACAATATATTTATATGCATTAAAAAAACTTGCAATTTGTTCTAGCTCTTTGTCAAGACTACCAACTTTTGTTGTCACTTGGTTACCACTATTGTCTCACACTCGGTCACCACTAGTTTCTATCACTTAGTTATTATTGGCACAACTTAGTCCTCTAGGAATTATGGAAAAACATATTTGATTCTTCTTCATTTCCTTTTAAAATTTCTTTCCATTAACTATGCAGGTTCTCATAGTAGTACAATTAACCTCATTTGGAATTTCAATCAAAGAAAAAAATACTTTCTTTCTCTCATTTACCCAGAGAGTATATTGATTCAATCTTCCATCATGTTTATAATATATATCATATTACCAAGGTCTACCCAACAAAATATGACAATAATCCATAGGCATAATGTCACACAAAATTTCATCAAATTAATGTGCAATTTTGAACTTCACAATACATTGTTCACTTAGCCATATCTTATGCTCATCTTTGATCCATGAAACATGATAGGGTTTAGGATTCTTTAGTCTTAACAACTAAAACTTTGTACTAAGTACTTTGATGCCAAATTTTTTGAACATCCACTATCAATGATCATTTTGAAACATTTTCTAGCCATCTTACATCCAGTCTTGAAAAGACCTATCCTTAGAATGGGTTCTCCATCAACTCCCTTATTACACAAAGATATTCCCACCATTAGATTTTCTCTATTCTTGGGTCTACTTGGTGAAACCTCATTGTATCCTTGAATCATAGCATTTTTTCACCTTTTTCATTCTTAGAAGATGTACACTCAAACAATCTATGCCCTTCTTTACCACATCTAAAATAATTACCATGAAAACCACCTCTAGAATAAAAATGAACTCATCCTTGGTAAGAACTAGTACCTTCTTAATAAGAATTACCATCTTCAATTTAGTCTTGATGTTGTCATCACTTTTCCATTTAGATTTTTCCTTATCTTGCATAAAATTGTCAAATCTTCCACCTTCTTCATAAGATCTACCTCTACGTCTCTAGAATCTACCACCTCTACCTCTTTGTCTTTGTTCAATCTTCTTTGTCAATATATCCTTAGTTTTCAAGGCATATTGGTATGTTTCTTCCACACTTTCTAGTTAAAAAAAACTTATTTCATCTTGGATTCCTAATCTCAATCCATTTAGATACCTTGTAACTTTCTCAATATCATCATCTACAAGTCCAGATCTAATATCCAATCTATACAATTCCTCAATATAATCCTTCATAGTCATGTCCCTTTGTCTCTACAAATTTTACATCTTCCTCAACAAGATAACTTGGTAATTAGTAGGAAGGAAATTCTTCTTCACCTTGTTTACCATTTTCAACTAAGTCTTGATCTTCTCCTTTCCCCTCCTTTTTCTATCAGTTTGCAAGTGCTCAAACCATAGTGAGGCATGACCTTTCAACCTAGTGACTACAATTTTCACCTTCCTATGATCAGGAGTGTTTTCAAACTCAAAGAATTTCTCCATGTTAGAGATATAATCCAACACAACATTGGTGTCCAATTTTCCATCATAAGGAACAACCCTACAATAGGCTTTCAATGTGCCCTAGACAATAGTCTCGATAATATTTTCTCATCTTGATCTTCTTTAGTTTTGGATTAGGGTTTTATGCTATTGCTTCATCATTACTCACATCATCAAGATGTGTTTCTCTCATCTAGATTATCTCCACAACATCTAATCTAGCTACAGTTTGTCTCAATGTATCCAATATGGCATTGTCAACATTTCCTTTGCCTCAAACCATGTTTATAATCAAGTTCCTACAAGATCATAACCCTTTATAGGTTATAAGTCAAATTCTCATATTTTCTACCCTACAACCAAATTGACTTAGGGTTCTACATGATCCAATCTCCACAAGGATGAACCTAAAGCTCTAATACCAGTTGGTGCAAGGAGGAAAACAAACAACTAGGGCCAAGGGCACACCTAACTATCCAACCACCTTGCTGAGTAAACACAATAGAAGAAAACATAAAAATAACAACACCAAGGAGAGATAGAGAACAAATACTTTAATTTATTCATCAAATTATCAGCATACATGCCCAACTATAAGGCCTTCTAGGATAGGGTCAGATACAAAATATAACTTCAAGATCTACAATTCAACTTGAAATTCACAATTACAAAAACATCTACTCTAACTCTCTAAATTAAACCAAATACCTCTACTTATCATGACTTATAGAAGATTCTAGAACATTACACAAAAGCAAATGCAACCTCAAAATGATCAACATTTATCACTGGATAAGATCCTATCATTAAATTCATGATCCAAATTAAATATAAGAGTCATATCCAACTAAGAACCAAAACACAAACAAATTAGTCAAAGAAGGACCCAAACATCAACAACAATAGGTTCACTCAGTGTATGAAGGAACACTTGGTCAACATAGAACAACTCAATTGACACTGTAGGAACTTGGTCATCACTAAAAATCTTAGTTAAGACTAAAGTCACTTAGTTTATATTAAACATCTTGGTTAACATAGAAGTCACTTGGTTGATAGCACAAAACTTGATTAACACATAAGGAACTCAGTTAACATTGAATCATCTTAGTTAACACTGCCAGAATGAACAAAAGAGTAGGATCACAAGAAAACCCCTGATGCTCCTACATTACTTAATCTCTTTGATTTGTAATCACTCCCATTTAGACTATTATACCCTATGAACTTAGCTTCCATGGCTAAGAATTTATAATCAACTATAATGGCTTTACTCTATTGTGAAAATTGAAAATTCTTATTTGAATAATGATGACAACAAGATATACCCAAATCTATTTTATAAACTTTATTTAAGATATTTTTGGCTTGGATTTCCTATGCTGCAAGAGTGAAGGGTATTTGCATTAAATTGGAAGGAACTTTTTGGTTTAATGATTGAATTTGAGTTTAATGCCCAGTGGTTAATGGCTATAAAGTGACATCAACACATTCTATGAATTTACTCTTCATATTTTATAAAATCAAAATTCTCCTTTATTTTTCTTCTTCAACATAGGAGTAGTGGCCTTTCCACTTTTCTCAACCTTAGTTTTAGCCTTCAAGTATGTAGTTTCCTTTAGTCATGTATAAATTTGAACTTTCCTTTAATTGTTCTTTAATGAAATTCTAACCTTGGGGAAGCCATTTGTCCACTTCCTACAAGCTTTGGCTTTGAGAAATTTCAATTTTCTTACAACATTGTATGAGGGGAAACACTTTTTTGGGTTTCTTCCTTATCCCTTTAACTTTCTATGATGTCTATCTTATTTATTATCTACAGGGTCACACCTCCCTTGCTATTTTATTAAACTATGGGGTACACCAAGGGAATCCCTATAGTATATTCTCACACCTTAGTCTAATTTCCCATGACCAATGCAAGTATCCATATTTGTAGAGGTGAAAGTATTTCACCACTTTTTTGATCAAGGAAGAACATTAGACTAGAAAAATTTGGGATCTTGAAATTTATGATAATATCCTTCATCTTGATTTTACTTCTCATTATGGATGAGCCTAAATAATTATCCTATACACCTAGAATTATGAAGTACCTAGGGGACTTGTGCATGCATATTTTAAAATAGATTCATGTGACATGGTTAGTAATAGAAGGGGAGAAGGTAAAGTCCACAATCTTGATGAGAAGTGGCTTGACCCAACTTTTGAACATGACATAGACTTTAACTACATGACTTGTACTTGAACACTTGACTTGGATTAAACATAGTACCATATGTTAAAATGATGGGAAAAAAAAGTGGGGGAAACAACTAGCTCTGACTAGGGACTTAGGTGCGCAAGAACAAGAGAAAGAGACCTAGATATCTTTACTTTTTAAACTAAAAGGATATCAAGACACAAAAAACCACAATTATTCAAAGAAACCTAAAAAATTAAAGAGAAATAGTAGGAAGGTAAATTATGCAATATAAGCTAACTATTATGCTACAAGGTAAGGGTTACCTGCTTATAAAATTTGGTAAAATTTAAGTCTTGGCCACTATAAGATAAAGTCAAGACTTCACCATCTCAAAATTCTAGATTGAGAGAGTTGTTCTTATTGGCTTGGTGGATCCTAAATGGGCCTTTTTGCAAGCTCTCAAAATTTGAGTGCATTCCCTTTGGTTATGTCCTTTTATCCTATAGCAAGATCATATCTACTTTCAAAATTTTTTGGGGCCTCATCCTTTTGTTGAAGAGGTTCTTCACCCACATCTAATGATGTGTGATCCAATTCACAATTTCTTCCTTTTCTTCTTCCAATTGAATTAGGTACATTATACTTTTCTCCAAACCATCCTAAAATGTACCATCTTCTATTATACTATGGAGTTTACATCCTAGTAGTTCTAGAGGAAATGATAGGTTGACCTCTATACCATACACTAACTCAAAAGGATAAATAATGGCGGCTCTTTTCTAGGGTGATCGTGTGTGTCCATACGGCTTCATGTAATTTTTTGTGATTATGTGAAACTAGTTTCTTTAGGAAACTGACTAAGTTTTTCTTGCTTAACTTCGCTTTGGACCTTCCTTGTGGGAAGTAATTGGACAGGTGTCCCACCTACATACCATAGTTTTAGGGAAAATGGATTATTTATACTAAGGAAAAATATGAGGTGTTATCCATTACCAGCTTCTGGGGAACTCCAAAATGAACCAGTATGTTATCCTTTAAGAATTTGCACACCACTTGCAATGTTGTTCTCTTGGTAGGCTTAGCTTTAAACCACTTAGTAACGTAGTCAATGGTGGTTATGAAGTGGGTATTTTCTAAGCTAGAGGGTGGGTTTATTGGGCCAATAAAATCTAACCCCCATTTATAGAAAGGAGCTTCTATCACTACTAGTATTAAGAGAAGAGTTTCCAAATATGGTTTACTAGAAAAGATCTTACACTTCTCACACTGGGCCATGCACTTGTAAGAATCCTTAAAAATTCATAGCTAGCAATGGCATTGTCTCAATATCTTAAAGGTAGTGATAGGATGAGAAGTGGCTGCTACATGCTTCATAATGGAAATTATGAAAAAATCTCTCCTACTATTGTTTTTCTATATATCTAAGGAAGGTCACATAAATGGTATTCTTGCAAGGCATATATTTCTAGATTACATACTTCAACATTTTTATTCTAAGGTCTCTCTTCCTCTTCAAGGTGAGGCCCTTAGGACAATCTCCATATGTGAAGAAATACACCTTGTTAGAAAACCAAAGATCTTGGAGACTAACCATCAAAACCTTCAACATATCCTCATTTTCCTCTCCTATTTCCCTACATAGGTTGTTCTCATGAACTGGCTTGATAGGCTTGATCTAAATATCATAATCTTGCACCTTTGCTACCCATGCTCCTCGAGTATTACACCCTATATCATGTTGTGTGATAATTATCTTCATTTCTTCTTTAATCACATATAACATGATGTGGGAGTGAATGATATAGAATCTAAAACTCTTCAAGGACCTCACCATAGTATACATATGCTTCTCAATCTATGAATACTTTAGTTCATGATCTTTAAGAGGGATTCTCATGAAAGAAATGGGTTCCTATATCCCCACTTTTTTATTCTCCATGAGTATAGCTAAAAATATATACTATTAGGCATAGTAGTAAATAAAAAAATCCTTAGTATAGTCAAGATAAACAAGAACTAGAGCTTATGCAATAATACCTTTAATATCATGAAAAGCATACTTTTTAGAGGGATTCCAATGTAAATGATGACTCCCTTTAATCATATCCATTACATATTTGGTTGTTTCTAAAAATTCAAGGATGAGTCTTTGCAAAATGTTCACCTGCCTAAAGAAAGACTTGATCCCTATTTCACTTGATGGGAGACTCAGTTGTTGTATGACTCTAAATCTTTCTAGGTCAATCTTGATCCCTTCTTACAAGAGTAGTGTCCAAGCAACTTCCCTTTCATGATATAGAAGACTACCTTCTTTGGGTTCAAATAAATCCCATGTTCCCAACACTTCTTTAACACCTTCTCCAAATCCTTTAGGTGATCCTTTCTTTTCTTGGAGAAAACTGTCGAGTCATCGAGGTAAATGACTATGATCTTATCTTTTAGATCCCCTAAAAACATGTCTATAGCCCTCTGTAATGGTTTTCCTTCATTTATACATCCAAAAGACATCCTATTGTAGGAAAACATTTCCCCAGGGGTGGTGAATAGTATTTAATGTTGGTCAACTTTTCAAACTTTGATATGATTATAGCTAAAATTACCACTTGAAATTGGCATCATCTTTAACTTGGTCAATCCATGTTAGGTAGTGCATAATTATCTTTGAGCAAAGCCTAGTTTAACTTAATGAATAGATATTCTTATTTTTCCATTCTTCTTCCTCATTGGAATAATATATGTGACCTAGGTAGAGGGGTAAATTGGGTAGATAATCCCTACCTTGATAATATTATCTACTTCTATAAAGATGGTGTCTGCGACCATGAAATTGTAATTTATCTATTTTTGGTGGAAAGGAGTCACTTCTAGCTTGAGGGGGATTTGATTCTTAAAATAGACACCATTGAAATTCTTTACGTCCTCATATCCCTAGGAAAATAAATCTTAGTCAAACACAAGAAACTTCCTTGATTTAGATCTTTCTTCTTTGGTATCATATTTGCCAATATTGATAAATCTCAAGTCATTCTCATCTCCAATGTTCAAATCATCATAGTTCCCTATGGTCTTCCATATTAGCATCTCTTCTTTTAAATGTATGCATCATGCCTATCAAAGATCTTCTCAAGGAAATCAAGCGAGGTGGGATTTTGTTACCTTCAAATGAATAATACTTTTCTCTAAGTCTCTCTTCCTATCTTGAGAGAAATAACCCCATGCATTCTTGTTCCCCTTGAAGTACTCCCTTCCCTGCAAAAGTCTCCAAATTTTTGAGGAATATTTGTATCATTCAATCATCTTCAAATATTTTCAAAGAACCAAAATTTTCTATCACATTGGATCAAAGTAGTAACTCCACTTTGTCTTCTTGATTCTTAAAGGTTGGATGTGGAAGGAGCAAGGAAGCATACAGAACTAATGAATTATCTCTTGTGATTCGGTCTCTAGGAATATTCTCAATAGAAAAAAAAATCTATAATTATTTATTCAGTGATTCTTCATAGTGTATAGGCCCTAGTCCTACTTACCTATGAGCTTGGTGTCTCCTCAAGCTTTAAGAACCTTCACCATTTTTCCTTAGTAGCTTCCACACTGAGTAGAAGTGCTTCATATTACATTATGTTATTAAGTCCTTGAACTCAATCTTATATGTGAGGTGGATCATCTCACCTTTTAGGGATATTATCATAATGCTAGCCCCAAGTCCAGTGGATGTGGAACTACCATAAACTTTTACTATCTAGATGTGAGATTCACATACTAGTTTGTCTTCTATTTCTTATGCTAGTGATGAATTGCTAAGGAGCATATAATTCCAAAACTCAAGTTCTTAGTATAAAATATGATCCTTGAGATCATCCAACTTTAACATGGTAAATTTTTCTTTCTCCTTTAGCTCAAGGTTGATCCTATTATTGCTAATTAGGATAATTACATGTGATAGGGATTTCTTAAGGTATAGTAACATGGATTGGTTGGGCATTAACCCTTGTAGGGGTGGCTATCCCATAAAATTTTAGAGAATGATAGGTAGAAGATATTATGCTTTATTTCTTCAAGGGTGAATTTGGTCAATGCTTTTTATTTTGTGGTGACTGATCAGGGATATTATTCTATTTTATTAGCATTTTTGGGTTGACATTTTGTAACTAATTTGAACCCAGAAGTGGAAAAAAACTTGTATTAAATGGATTAGGGTTATAGATTTCATAAGGTGTGATGCGATAATTGCTTCTTATAGCAGTATTGAGCTATAATGTGTTATAGATTGTATTTAGGTTGTAATCATTGGATGATAATATTATTGGACTCATTATTTGGTGGATGTAGCCTAGGAATTAGATAAACCACATTAAATTTTGGTGTCTTTCTTTCTCTTCTGTGTGATTTATTATTTTATGATATTTATTATATTTGCATGTAATTATTATTTATGTTTGTGGTTAAACCTAACAAGTAGTATCAGAGCAAGGTTGTTTTTCCAGTTATCCTCTGTAGGAAAGTCTTATGGTTGAGTGGGAGTGATGGAAGATGGGGATAAGTTGAAGGTTGATAAGTTTAATGGGTAGAACTTTTAGTTATGGAAAATGAAAATGGAGGACTATCTTTATTAGAAGGATTTATGGTAGTCATTTGAAGGAAAATCCAAGAACTAGGGAACTTTGATAGATGAGGAGTGGGAAATTTTGGATAGAAAGGCAATTGGAAGTATTCTATTCTACCTAGAATAATTAGTAACATTTAACATTACAAAAGTGAACACCACAAAAGAGTTAATGCAAACCCTAGCAAAATTTTATGAAAAGCCTTCCACTTCAAACAAGGTATTTCCCATGAAGCATTTATTTAATATGAAGGTGGAAGAAGGTAGATCTATTGCAGATCATTTAAATGAGTTTAATATAGTTACTACTCAATTATCTTCTATAAATTTTAATTTCAATGAAACAATTAAGGCTCCCTTGATTTTGTGTTCTTTTCTTGAAAACTGGATTGGCTTGGTAATGGTTGTGAGTAATTTTGTTTTAGATATCATGCCATAAAATTCAATGATGTGATAGGTGTTATTTTGAGTGAGGAAACTCATAAGAAAACCTTTGATGGATCTACACCAAGAAGTAATTTGAATGCACAAAGAAAAGGTAGAACAACTAAGAGATGAAGTAATTTTGTAACAAGGAGGGAAACTGGGGCATAAGAAGAAATTTTCTAGGTTCACAAGAACAATGAAGTAGATAAATTAGAAAGGAACAAGGAGGGAAATGTGGTAAGTAAAAATTCAAAGAGGATGCTTTACTTCTTTCCTTATAAAGTGTTGATGATTCTTGGGTTTTAGATGCAGGGGCTTCATTTCATGCTACTCCCCATAAAGGTTATTTCCTAGATTATGTCAAAGGGAATTTTGAGTTGGTTTATTTGGGAGATAACTAACCTTGTCAAATTGTTTTAAAGGGAAAAATTAATATTAAGTTGTAGAATGGGAATCATTTGTTATTGTAAGAGGTAAGACACATTCCAAGTTTTAGTAGGAATTTAATCTCATCAGGGAAATTGAGTGATGAGGGTTGGGTAGTTACTTTTAATGATAAAAATTAGAATGTTTCAAAAGGTTCCCTTGTAGTAGAAAAAGGTGTGAAAGTAGGCACATTATTTTTTCTGTATAGGTCATACTTTTGCTTCCACTTTAATTGTTTTAGAGAAAAATGAATGTTTAGGAAAAGTTACTGGAGTTGAGTAGAGAGAAAAAATTGTTGCTATAGATTTTGATACAACTCTATGGAACTATAGACTTGGGCATATGAGTGAGAAATATATGAAATTAATTCACTCAAATAAAGTTTTACAAGGTCTAAAATGTGTTAATATAGATTTCTATGAAAGTTGTGTGTATGAAAAAGAAAAGAGAGTGAGTTTTGTGAAGAGTGGGGAGGAAGAGAAAAATGCGAAATTATAGATTTTGAGTACAAATGTATGGGGAATAGCTCAAGTATCTTCCCTTGGTGTCTCTCATTATTATGTTACATTTATTCATAATGCAACTACAAAAGTATGGGTATATTTCCTTAGATAGAAATATGATGTATTTCAAACTTTTAAGAAATGGAAATGCTTGGTTGAAAATGCGAATGGTAAAAGGTTAAAATGTATCATATTTGATAATGGTGGTGATTATTGTATTTATGCATTTGAATATTATTTCTCCATTAATGGTATTCATAGATAGAAAATTGGTCCAAGGACTCCATAGGAAAATGCAGTGGTCGAATGCATGAACATGACAATAATGGAGCATGTAAGGAGCATTAGGTCACATGATGGGCTGCCCTTAAACATGTGTGTGAAGATTGTCAATATTGTTGTATATTTGATTAATAGAGTTCCCTCTAGTCCTTTAGGTTGTGGTATTCCAAAGGAAGCATGGGCTGGTAAAAAGGTGAGTTATTCTTTTCTCAAAACCTTTGGTTGTGAAGCTTTTGCACATATAGAATTTGAAAATAGAACCAAGATGGAAGCTAAGTCAAAGAAATATATGTTTTCTGTATATGGTATTGATGAATTTGGTTATATGATTTGGGATTTTGAAAATCATAAAATTGTAAGAAGTAGAGATGTCACATTCAATTAGAAACTATTGTACAAAGATCTATTGTAGTAGCATGGGAAGAAAGAAAATGATTATGTAGTGTTGTATGATAATCCAAAAGATGATGTTCTAGTAGTTCATCATGCTCTACAACAACCACAAAAATAAATACCACACACCTTGGTGAATGCTAGATGATCAACAAGGCTAAGTGGACCTCTAGAAAGATTTTATCCCTCTTTGTACTTTATTGTAGTAACTAATGCTGGTAAACCTAAATGTTATGCTGAAGCTATGCAAGTGGATACTAAGACTCAATGGGAGTTTGTGATGAAAAAAGAAATGGGCTCCTTGCTGAAAAATAAGACTTTGAATTTATGTATGTCACATGTGGTAAAATGGATTTACAAAATAAATGGGTTTATAAGTTGAAAGAAGAGGATGGAGGTAAGAAAATATTTAAAGCTAGGTTAATTGTAAAAGGATTTGAATAGAAAAAAGGCATTGATTTTGATGAGATATTATCTCTTCTTGTTAAAATGACCTCTATTCACACTATTTTAAGTATTGTGGCTATTGAAGATTTGTATTTAGAGCATCTTGATGTTCAAAAAACCTTTCTTTATGGTGATTTAGATGAAGAGATATATATGGCATAGCCATAGGGATTTGAGATCAAAGGTAAGGAGAATCTAGATTGTAGATTGACAAAAATTTTATATGGCTTGAAGTAAGAACCTTGGAAATAGTATCATAAATTTGATAATTTTATGCATGAGCATGTTGGAATGTTCAAAATGGGAAGAGTACTTCTAAGAGTGGGGGCAAATTAGAAGTATCACACTTTTAACCTTTTTCAATCCTTTAAACATATAAATGAAAAGTAAACTGCATGCATATAAATGAACATAAAGTAAACACATGCAATAACACACAACACCAAATTTGGTAACCTAGAAACCCTCTAGGAATAAGAAGGTAAAACTAGGGTGGGGATGATACCCAAAACAATTACTACAACAATAATTATTCAACCACTTCTGATGGTCTGCCTTGTGAAAGGCCTGCCCTATTAAAAGCTTTACACTATATCAATAGTGACCTAATTAGAGGATTTAAAAACACTTACATGAAGTGTCACCCTGTTGAAGGATTTACAATAGGCTATTAAACCCACCTAATACATAGTATTTTTAATTACATTTTCCAAAGGTTTTCCTACCTAGTTGTTAAGCTGACCTATCAATATAGGATTTCCAACATCTAATACAATGGCAAGAAAGTATTAGAAATATTTGACCTGATTGCATACAATCTTGAATTGCTAATTTTAGGCACTTGTTCTACTCCTTCTGATCTTGATCCTTTAAGATCTAATATATGGTCATGTTTCTTGTCCCTTGTACTATTTTGATCAACTCGATGTATAATTTCTGCTCTGTTCCTCTAAGTCTTACTCACTTCACATTGAATTTTGCCATAATCTCCCCATTTATTGTTCTTATCCACACATACAATGGGTTTTTGACCTCCTTTAAAAGATTGTGAAGAATTAGGGTTAGGTATGGATCTATGATCCATATTGAATCTCAAGTTCCTACTCATTCCTTATATTTTTCTCATTGGTTACATGCCTTATCCATTTTTCTGATTGGCTGCATGTAGATTGCATAGGGAATGTAAATGATTCCAAAAATAGTTTAAATCTGAGTTTGTGAGGGCACAAAATCATATGTTGATTCTATGTTACTCAGCACATACTGGACTACTAGTGCTTAGCACATATACTATCCTAGATTGCTCGACACCTATTACACTATGTCTTGCTCAACACATATATGATTCTAGTTCACTCGGCATATGAAGCATTTTGACTTGCTCCACATCAATTTTGACTCAACACCTATATATCACTCGACACTTATATACCACTCAGCACATGAAGTCACTCGGAACTTATTGGAAATCTAACTCGACACACACTGTGGCTTGGCATACATGGTGTACTCAGCTTCAATACAAAAGGTGGGGTTAAGTGTGTTGACACTCAAATGTCAAAACTATCTAAGACCAAAAATCTTTGCCTTTCACATGAGTGTCAAAAACACTTAACTACACATTACTAATTTTTCCTTATGAGTACCCTATCCACAAAATTTCAAATTTTTTTCCAAAAATACCTTAACTCGCCCTTAAACTGATTATGCCTTTTCATTCTTGCAACCAAAATTCTATATTGAATGTGCCTAATACATATTATCTTCTATCTTGTCCCTATATTCTATACATGTGTCTCTATATCCGATCTATCAGAGCTTATGGAATATTTGGAGTTTGTATCAGAGCTATTTTCCATATGATTGCCAAAAAAAATTATCTCCCCCTTTTGACTATATCATAATGAATGAAATATTGTAAATGAATTTTATAGCATTCTCCCCCTTTCTTATTATTATCTTCCCCTTTCCTTAATATTATTTCTCCCCCTTTTTGACACTTATGTCAAAGGGCTTTAGGGAGAAATACCATACTTAGCCAAAAAATTACTATTTACCTACATTACTATTTTTAGAGCTACATCCCAATTCTCCAAGGCTATGTCAAGTGACTTGTGTTGGATGGAAGTCTTTGCAGCAAGGTGTACAAATCCATCAAGTGTAGAAAGATTTGGGTCTTTCCTTAAAACTATTTTAGCATAAACTCATTCCTTGTGGAGGACTTCTAAATGAGGGGTTATGGAGGACTGAATTTGCATCAATTTTGCCTTAATATTGGCCTCCTCTGCTATTAGTATAGCTAATTCCCTTTGTGTGTGAAGTGATTGTGCAAAATGCTTCTCACTCTGAGCTGGATCCCTAGGTAATTACATGCTAGAGATTTTCAAGTTTCTTTTCAAGCTCATTATTCTTTGGTTCGTTTCTTGTGTGAAATTGGAAAAATCACACAGCTTCCTATATAATGAAAAAAAAATTTCAAGAACAATTTTGGCATTATCTATTGTCTTGGCCAACTCTACTTGTTCAAGTGTTATGCCACTTGATATCTTCTCATTCGCCTTTCCTTGAAACTTTCTCTCTGACCATTCCATGAGTTTAACATTAGCGTCCTGGTCTTCATTTGTCTCTTGGTAAACTATCTAATAGCTACTCAATTATTGGCTTTCCTTCATCTAGTGACTACAAGTTGAAGGCATCCATGAAGATGTCCTTGATGTCATGAAGTGCTTTCTTATGTTTGAATTCTTTCCTAAGTATCTCTTGCCACATCCTTCTATCTAACGCATTTTGCATTTTAATCATTTGTACCATTGTGATAGTTTTGGAATCATAGGAAGGAATCACAATATCTTCATCTAGTTCAAGGTCTCCATAGTGAAATACCCTAGCCGTTCTTGTTTAACTCAAGCCTAGTGTTGAAAATTGCAAGGGGATGGCTTCAGTGCTTGGCTTTTGAATGGTCTCTATAGGAGTGTCAGTCTTTGGTAGTTCTACCAATGTCTGAATTGTGGCCTACTCCTTTTCTTTTTTGTGTCCTCTTTTTCATTTGATTTCGTCTCCTCTGTACTTGACATCTAAATAGTATCATTTTTTGCACTTGGTAGAGGTGGTGGTGGAAGCATCAAAACTTTCATCTTAGTAGCTATGTATGTGAAAGGTGGGTCCTTTGGTTTCACCTTTTCCTTTTGTGGTGTTGCTATTGCTCTTTGTAGTTCATCTACACTCACCAATATAGGGCTTGTACACAACTATGCCTATAGAGTAGATTGCTGAAGGAACATTGAGAGATCCTCTATAGTAAGTGGATTGATGTTTTGAGCTGACCTGTCAGTAACATCCTTTATGATTACTATCTCTATAGGTGTAGTGGTTACATGAGGTGGACTAGGAGGTGACAATTGTGTGTCTTGCACACTCTATTCTTCTTCTTGTTGTTGGTCAACTATTGCCATAGTTTCTTCTCCCTTAGCTCTTTCTTCTTCTTCTTTCTCTTTATTCTCTTCATCACTTTTCTTTTGCTCCTATTTCTTTTCTTCTTCCTTCTGCTCTGTTTCCTTTTCTTCTACCTCTCCTTTCTATTCTTTTGCTTTCTTTTCTTCTACCTTCTATTTGGCACTAGTTTCTACCTTATTGGTTTCCTCTACTTTATTATCAGTAATTTTATATATTTTTTCCACAATTGTGTGGATTTATTTACAACATCCTCAACCTTATTTTGAAGGATACAAAAGGATCTGTACTTGGGTGCAAACTTGCCACTATGTTTCTGGTTTGCCTTTTTTATTTGAGCCTTTGTCATATCAAGCTTTACTTGAGCTAGGGTAGATTCTTTGATCTCCCTCTCCATCTTTAGACAATAATGCCACTTATTCTCAATTATTTCATAAAGTTCTTTGGGCATAGTATTGTTAAGCTTTAGAGGTGTTTTTTTAAATTTTTCCATCATGGCATACATAGATTCCTCTACTTTAGTATACTCTTCACTATTGAGCTTATTGAAATTAAGAGACTTTAAATCATTTTCATTTTCATTTTTCATCTTATTACAAAGTTTGTTAATTGTAGATTTAGGAGGATGGCTTACCACTTTAAACTAGCTAATGTCCTCTAATTTTGTCTTTTCTTCATCATCTATATCTGGCTATGCCACATACCTTCTTATTTTCTTGAGTTCTTTTGCAAGCTATGTAGTGGATTTCTTCTTCTCCTTTGATGCCTCTTTGGCCTTTTGAGTAGATGCTCTTGTAGTGGCCCTTATTGCTAGAGCTAGTTTGGCTGGAGCTTGCTTTGTGACCTTTTTAGGCTTGGGCTAAGTTGTAGGTTTTGTTTTTGCCTTTCTCTTCTCCTACTCGATAGGTGTAGGTGCTTCCTCAACTTATTCTCCCTTGGCACCTTCCTCTTTGTCTTCCCCTATGCCTTGGGTTAGCTCTACTGGACCTTTCCCTTGTTCTTCTTCTTCCTCACTATTTCCTTCTACTTCTTCTTCTCTGCCCGCTTCTCCTTTAATGCTTGCCCCAAATGTCTTCTTTATCTTCCTTACCATTTTATCCTTCTTCTTGATGACAGAAGCTATTTTCAATTTAGTCTCAACTTTAGACTTGACAACATCATATGTCCCAAAGTGAGGAGTTGCCTTATCAATTTCTTTTGCAAGCAATGCTATGATTGTTGCTGAGGCTTCATCTGTATCAAGCTCATATCCCAATGGCCTTAGCCATCTTACTCTTGGTATTGTTGCCTAAATATAGGTGTAATCTATGTCAACCAAGAAGCATATGTCATTGACATGTTTCTCTACCAGTGAAACTAGTATTCTCATTCTTTGCTTCATAGACTTCTTAAAGTCTTCAAAATAACTTGTCATTTATGTCTCAAAATTGTCACCCATCTAATCAATGAATTCATTAATTTGTGTGACTGTAGACATGTTGCAATTCTAGTTCACCTTCCCAATTGAAGGGAATTCTTCCACCGCATAAAAGAATATGCACATAAGAATTGAGCCAAATTTTCTTTGAGCACCTTTTGATCTCCTTATAGCTCTTAAGTTCTCATTAATTTGCTACAACATGAGTTCTACCAGATCATAGGTGTGATCTTTCTTCACCAATTTATAAGCCACATCAACAACTATGCAAGGTATTTTGTTTAGTTTTCTGGATTGATAGAATTTATGTCAAATTATCCTCACAACAAATTCAAGTAGGGGTTTAGTAATAGTTCCAATAGTCATTCCCCTATTATTCCATTTTGCACTAGTATTCTTCTCAATAACCCCCTTTCTGTGACTTCTTAAAGTCTTTGACTGATCTAGGGTTGGGAGACCAGTAACCCTATGAACTATCCTCTTTGTAATCTTGATAGTTCCTATTTCCAGCCATAAATATCCATCATGAATTTGACTCAAGACAATGTGAATCCATTCTATCTTAAATACTGTAGGAAAAACTAGGGTTTTGGTTAGACCCTTCTTTTCAACAATCTAGAACTTGTCTTATAGTATCTCATTGTCACATAGCTTATCATAGGCATGGAATATTTCTAGGTCACCTATGGCACCAATTTTTTAGTTGTAACATTTTTTTACATCTTGAACCATGACAACTTTGGGTGGAATGATAGATAACACATCGAATGGGTTGTTTCTATAGGAAACTTCAAGAATTAGTCTGAATTCAGGCGGTTTGGCCTCATTGCTAACTAGATGAATCTCATGAATCTCTTTTGCCTTGGGGTTTCTTGAACTAGAGGCCATTTTACCGAACTAGGGTTTTAAATTTAAAACTATAACTCTACATAGCTCAACACTTGATAAATACCTTTGAATCGATGAGTTTGTGCTAAATTGTTCTAAAAATCTATGTAAATAGCTATTAGGTTGCTACTTGATTGCTTCTTCACTATTATTGGATGTGCTCTACATTTGAATGGTGTAAAAGTGAACAAAAATTGACCTTATACCTATCAAAGACCTAGCATTAAATGCTTCTACATACAACTGTAAACTCGGAACTTGAAGGATTCAATATGACTTAGCTCCCATTGCATTTCATTTACTCGGCCTCCACTAGACTACTTCTTCACTCAGCTTCTACTATCATCTCGACAACTATTAGAAACTTTACTCAGTATCCAAGTGTAACTTAGTAGCTTCTTCAAAATTTTGCTTGGCATCTTTGCTCATGCAGATTTCTTCTTTGCAATACTTCTTTTTTCTTTGGAATTGATGTATGATTTGACTTTGTATATCAGTCCCATACACTTTTCTTTTTCTTAGGTGGATGAAGTGTGATCACTTGACCTCTTGGGTGAAGTGATCTCTCCATTTGATGTGCGGCACTCACCTTTATTTTTCCAAGTCTTGTTTATTTTTCCTCTTATTTGTTCAACACCAACCTTCTCTTTTCCTTTGTTGACTTCTGTCTTGGGCACTTTTGACTTTATTGGGAAATTCCTACTAATGTGACCAATTTTCAAGCAATTGAAACATGTAGTTTAGCTTAGCCATCTACTGTAACTTCCTCTAAAATGTTTCCTTATGCAATTCTCAAGAATGTGTCCATACTCTTGATAATAGTGACAACTATACCTGGTATTTTAATCCCAGTTGTAGTGATGTGCATGGTTGGTTCCTCTTGCAAGATGAGGTGTCCACATAGGCTTTGATTTGCACTCAAATGCTCTATGTCCATATTTTTTGCAATTGTAGCAATGACCTTAAAATCTTGGTGTTCTCATGGTCTTGTTTCTACATTCATGTGCTTGATGTCCTTACTTTTTGCACTTGTGACAAAAACTTGCATTTGTAGGCTTATCGTGTTGATGAATATTCTTGCTCTTGCACACATTAGAGGTATGTCCCTTTTTACCATAGAAATGAAAAGTAGGTTTAGTGTTCTTACCTTTGTTACTCCTTTCTTCTGAAATCTTGGATGATTCTTTTTGTTCAGTGCTGGTGTAACCAAGTCCTAAAGTGCCATTACTAGCCCTTAGTGATTTTAGTAGTTTCTCAAAATACTTGATAGCCTCATTAGGTTTGTTGTAGCTTTCTACTATCTCCTTTTCTCTCTTCAATTCATTCTAAAATTGTTCATTCTACATCTTCAAGGTGGAAATCTCAATGTCCTTCATGTTTAGCTCATGATGAGCATTCATCATTTGGCTTAAGGTGTCTAGTTGCATGTTTGAGATCTTTTCAAATTCAATTGTCTTCTCCTCCAGTCTATTGGTGAGATTTATCTTGTCATTTTCTATCATGGCCTTGTCTTCAATAGTTATTCTCTTTTGTTTAGTTACTTCACAAAGTATTATGACTTGTGATTCTTGTTCAAGCTTGAGTAATATGATTTCTTTACCTTGTGCTCTATTTGTCTTCATCAATTCTACTATTGTTGCATCAAATTCCTTAGAATCTCCATTGGAAAACACTTGTGTGGTATCAATCTCCTTGTAGTGTATGTCATTTTCAGCTATGGCTATCTCCTTCCTTCTTTTTAAGGACTTTCTCAATTCTTCTCTAGATTCTTCCACTTTGTGTAGGGCTAGGTGCACATCAATTACCTAATTGTCTATGATCTTCCTAAGTTTGAAGACTTCCATATTCAAATCTCTTCTCTAAGCTACTAGGCTTCTCCTTGTGAGAACCTTAGCTCTGATACCGATTGTTAGAATGTTCAAAATGGGAAGAGTACTTCTAAGAGTGGGGGTGAATCAGAAGTATCACACTTTTAACCTTTTTCAATCCTTTCAACATATAAATGAAAAGTAAACTGCATGCATATAAATGAACATAAATTAAACACATGCAATAACACACAACATTAAATTTGGTAACCTAGAAACTCTCCAAGAATAAGAAGGTTAAACTAGGGTGGGGATGATACTCACAAAAATTACTATAGCATTAATTATTCAACCACTTCTGATGGTCTACCCTGTGAAAGGCTTGCCCTATTAAAGGCTTTACATTGTATCAATAGTGACTTGATTAGAGGATTTACAAACACTTACATGAAGTGTCACCCAATTAAAGGATTTATAATAGGCTGTTAAACCCACCTAATACATAGGATTTTTAATTACCTTCTCCAAAGGTTTTCCTACCTAGTTGTTAAGCTAACCTATCAATATAGGATTTCCAACATCTAATACAATGGAAAGAAATAATTAGGAATCTTTGCCCTAATTGCATACAATCTTCAATTGCTGATTTTAGGCACTTGTTTTTCTCCTTCTGACCTTGATCCTCTAAGATCTGATATATGGTCATGTTTCTTGTCCCTTGTACTATTCTGATCAACTGGATGTATAATTGTTGCTTTGTTCCTCTAAGTCCTACTCATTTCACACTGAATTTTGCTATAATCTCCCCATAAATTGTTCTTATGCATACATGAAATGAATTTTTGAGCTCCTTTTAAAGATACTAAAGACTTAGGGTTAGGTATGGATCTACAATCCATATTGAATCTCAAGTTCCCACTCATTCCTTGCATTTTTCTCATTGGTTGCATGCCTTCTCCATTTTTCTAATTGGATGCATGTAGATCACATAGGGAATGTAAATGGTTCGTCCTTATCCTTTTTCCTTTTTAAAATCTCTATGTCATCTCCAAAAATGGTTTACATTTGAGTTTGTGAGGGCACAAACTCATATGTTGATTCTATGTTACTCAATACATACTGGACTACTGGTGCTTGGCACATATACTATCCTGGATTGCTCGGCACCTATTACACTCTGTCTTGCTCAATATATATATGATTCCAGCTCACTCAACATATGAAGCATTCTAACTTTCTCAACATCAACTGTGACTCGACACCTATATGTTACTCGACACTTATATATTGCTCAGCACTTGAAGTCACTCAGCACCTGTTAGAAATCTAACTTGGGACACATTATGGCTTGGCATACATGGTTTAATCAGCTTCAATACAAAAGGTGGTTAAGTGTGTTGACACTCAAATGTGAAAACTATCTAAGACCAATAGAGCATGGTTACATTTAGTGTCATTCAAATCATTGTGTTTATGTTAAGAGGTTGGATGATGAAAACTGCATAATTTCATGTTTATATGTTGATGATATGCTTGTAGTTGGGTATAACATGGGTTGCATCAAGGGGTTGAAACACTTGTTAACTTATTCATTTGCTATGAAGAATTTTGAGATAGCAAAAAAAATCCTTAGTATGAGGATTTTATCATATAGGAAAAATAGATAATTGACTTTATCTCGAGATGATTATATTGAGAAGGTGTTGCAACATTTCTCATGGAGTATGCTAAAGCTACTAGGACACCTTTTTCTAGAAATATAAAGTCCGCCAAGATAATTGACAGGAGGGGTTAATCAATTATCCAACTATTAAAGCATTTATCGGCCTTAATAATATCTAACCATTTGAAAAATTTAATTAGTAATCATAAGAAGATAGACATACACAATAGCACTAGATATGTTAACTAGAGAAACCCTTGATCAGAGGAAAAACCCTAGTAGGGATGGTACCCATAAAATGATGTACTAATATAAAATTTTCTTGTAAGAGGATAGACCTTGTTAGGAATCTATGAAATACATTTAATACATATTAGTCCCTATTAGGAGAGTTTCAATCCTTGTTAGGAGATTCCAAACTTGTTAGGAGTTGTAGGTAGAAGGACCCATTGTCCAAACAAATTCAAGAGAAAGACCACTGGAATTACTGTCCAATTGATCTTTGTATTATTCTTTGAAAAATAATAAAATGAATTGTACTTGGACTCTCCTATTTCTCTATCATGTCAACCAAACAACTCTTCTTCTTCTTCTGATCTCAACACCAGATCACCAAATTTGCATCCAATAATCCTTTGGATCATTTTGTCACATTTTCCAAACACTCTAATCTTGTTCGTACACTTCAAACTCAATCCATATCTCAAACAAGAAAAATATTTTTCCTTTATATCATGTCCTCAAAAAATTTATTGAGTCAGCCTTGAGGCTTTCCCAATTAATTATAATAGGAACTCAATAAGATAAACACTTATTTTATTATTACATATAAGTTTTGGCTCACAATCTTCATAACTTCTCACACATGTGATCTTAGATCTTGTGCACTTAAGCATGTTACCAAAAAAATTATTCTTCTTATATCTAATCTCACATTTCATGATTATATACATGTTAAGAGATATAAATCAATAATCATAAGTTGTTGTTACAATTCCATGTTTGGAAATAGTTTTCACCAACATCACATAACTTAAGTTTGTCTTCATATCTTTGATTGTGCACTTAACTAAATACTTATGAATACCTATAGAACACATCCTTAACCTCAAATCACTTCATCTCCCAACCATAGGATGTACAATCTTGATCTATGTCTGTTACTCTTCTAGTCTTCATAAAATCAATACTATGTTAACATTAATGAAAAACATAGTCATGAATGCAACATACAATCTTTACAACTACTTTAGATACTCTCCAAAGGAATAACACCAGTACTCATTGCTAACACATTTACCTAGTCATTTGAAGTTTACTAAGGAGATGTGTCCAAAGACACAAGAAGAGGAGGATAAGATGTCCAAGGTACCTTATGCTTCAGCTATAGGAAACTTGATGTATGCTATGTTATGTACAAGGCTAGATATTACACATGCACTATGAGTCATTAGAAGGTATATCAGCCATCCTAGAATTGAGCATTGGAATGTGGTCAAATGGATTCTCAAGTACTTGAGAGGAACATTTAGTAAGTGTTTACATTTTGGGGGCTCTACTACTGACTTCTAGGGCTATTTTGACTCACATTTAGTAGGGGATATTGATACTAGGTGGAGTACTATAGGTTATGTATTTACTATTGGTGGGGTAACAATGAGTTGGGTTTATCTATTATAGAAGGTGAATGATTTATCCATTATAGAGGTAGAGTATTTTGATACTATAGAGGCATCCAAGGAGATGATATGGCTTTAGTTCTTCTTGGAAGAATTGGGACACCCATGGAGGGATAATTATTTATTTATAGATAGCTAGAGTGTCATTCATCTTACAAAGAATTTTTCTTTGCATTTAAAGAAAAAATACATATAGTTGCGGTACCATTTCATTCGGTCAACTTTGGATGATAGAAATTTAAAGATGGATAAGATAAATATAGATGAAAATCTAATAGATATGTATACAAAGGTAGTGACAAGGGAGAAGCTAAAATCCTCTTCAACTTTAGTTGGTCTTCTCAACTAAACATAATAAAGGTATAGCTCAGTCTAGGGTGGTTTTATCCAGTGGGAGCCTTGTGGAGTAGTGAGATTTCTACAAGATTAGTCTCCAAGTGGGAGATTTTTTTCTAGTGGGGCACCTAATTAGTCCCCAAGTGGGAGATTATTATTTTTGGTGACTTATCAAGGAAGCACTTTACATACTCCATAGTTTTTTGGAGCTATTTATTGGCATTTTTGGTCAACATGTTGAAACTAATTTTAACACTAAAGTGGAAAAAACACTTGTATAAAATGGCTTAGGGTTAGGGATTTCATAAGGTATGATGTAATAATTTATTCTTTTGGGAGTATGGAGTTGTAAGGGATTACAAATTGTAATTAGGTTGTAATTATAGGATAATAATATTATTGGACTCATTCTTTGGTGCACATAGCCTAGAGATTGGATAAACCATATTAGATCTTGGTGTCTTTTGTTCTCTTTTGTGAGATTTATTATTTTATGATATTTTTTATATTTGCATGTAATTATTATTTCTATATATGGTTAATCCTAACCATGCTTACTTTGATAGATGGGCATAAGAAGCTAACCTGATGTAAGTCTTTGAGAATGGATCTTATCTCTCATTGCTCCTTTCCACCTCAACGATTAGTTCTAGTAGTTGAAAATTAGCTTTCTTAAATTATTCAAAGATATAATCCATCTCACCTTTCCTTGGTGTACCATTTTGTCTCTAGGTTGAATGGATGTTCATATTTTTGTCTTTACCAAATCAATTGCATCATGCTTTACTTTCAAGTCCATCTCAATCTTCACCTTTGATAAATTATTTCTAGGTTCTTGGCCAAGTTTTTTATTTCTTCTTCCAAAACTAGTTTTACTCTTCTAAAATCCTCTAGGCTCCTTTTTTTCTTGACACTAAGGATTTCAACTAGCTAATGATGTCTTCTTGTTCATGTTGAAACCCAAAATTTATTTGGAGCACTAAGATTATATTCTTATGAGTGAGTACCATTTCTCCTCATAATCTTATTGGCTAGTATATATTCATGAATTTTTGTCTCCCTAATAGAGTCACCAAAATTTTGTTTATTAATAGATTGTCTCTTTTATATATTTCTTTTTATTCCACTTTGATGCCCAATTAATGTAAAAAAAAAATTCCCAATAGTTGGAAAGCCTCGACTACACCATTAAGACTTCCCTTTGAATTATAACATACAACTCCCTTATGTGTTCCATGTGCAATGAATTTTATTTGAGTTCCTAATTAACAAGGGTGCATTATTTGTTGGAAATATAAGAGGAGCAATTGAGATGGGAGGGGTGAATTAGTTAATACAAAAATAAATCCCAGATCACTTAGATGTCAATACAAAATGAACTCTAAAAATTGAACTCTACTTACGCTTGACAAACACAAAAAAAAAATTGTAACTCGATAAATGCTAAAAAATGCTTGGTAAATACTTAACATAAAAATATTAAGATGTTAACTATGATTAATATTACTTTAACTTAGTTGAAAAAACATAAGAGAAATAGAACGAATACATTTGACACCAAGATCTAAGATGGAAACCAAATTTGGGAAAAACCACTAATTGCAACTAGTTATTGATTTTTACTCTTTTGAACTGAGCCCTATTAGGAGCTAACCCTATTAAAGTTTACAAAACACACTATTAGGTGTAACCCTATTAGATGATTTAATCACCCTATTAGGAGTGCCCTTGTTAGAGGTCTTTGGAAAATTCAATAAGAATGCCACCTTGTTAGAGAATTTACAAACAACTACTAAGTCAATTTTGTTAAGAGATTTAGATCACTGCTAAAATGGTTAGAGAGTAACAATGAGATGACTTGATTTCAGATACAACTAAATTGTTGATTACAAATCTCAATTTTGGCTTGTATACTTGATCCTTCTTGATTGAATATATCTCTTCAGCTTCACAAGGATGTTCTACTCTATCCTTCTAATTCACTTCCTCTTAGCATCATTAAATCTTTAATTATCTTCCATGCATTCACACACTTTTAATTCTCAACTTGACCTTATATTTATATCTTTCATATTGTCAAGTTAGCTAGAATATAACTTAGAATAATTAATGTTCATCTCCTTAGTCAACTAAAACCAACAGACAACTCAATTGAACTCAATATGCCAAAATACAAATTTTTTTTGTTAGCTGACCCTACTCGATAGACACTAATTTAGAAATAATTTTCCTGTGTTAACCTAGTAAACTCGTTTAACACTACATACTCACAAATTTCCTTTGGTAATTGAGTGAGCTTAGTTAATACTGGTTCCATTGAACATTTCCTTCATTAACTGATTGAGCTTGGTTAATACTTATCTTCCACAAAATTTTCCTTCTTCTCCCGAGTGAACTCAGTAGACATTGTCTTCTAAACTAGTAAAACTCTAGAATGCTCAACAATAATTAAAAACTATCTTCAATGCCTGAGTGAGCTTGGAATACACCAACTTGTAATGACATGACATTTTGTGTAACATCAAAGACAATACACAATTAATTAATTGTTCCAACAATCTCCCTCTTCAGAATTGATGGAAACACAACATGTCATAGCATAATGAAATTTTTAGAGAAAGAATAAAGTAAGGAACATATCCTTAGTTTCATTCTAATTCTCATCCATGAGAACTCCCTCTATCAGTGTGAACTCTTTCTTCCTTCAATTTCTCCCTCTATCAGAAAACTTTTGTTTGCTACAACTTCTTCTAAAAGGCCTCCCATGCCTTTCTTCCTTGATGTTCCAAATCACCAACTAGCAATGGATCCTCTTCCCACAAATTCCACATCACAATCCCTTGCTCTAGTCCCTCAAGCTACCACATCTTCGAATGAGATAGATGAGATCAAGGAGATGATGCAATCTATGATGCTGAACATAGATAAAAGATTGCAAGGCCAAGAGAAGAAGCTAGAGGATAGCTTCTCTGTGATATAGAAAGTGAGTAACAAGGTGGTGACTTTAGAGAGATAGAAAGCTCAAGGTAGTAAGGCTCATCAATTTCAGCATTAAACTATGAATAGTGGTAGGCCTCCAAATTAGAATTATGGGAACAATTCTTTTGATTAGAATAGGTAGAATAGCCATGATTCAACCTCAAATGTAAACCAAAGTAGGGCCATAGTCCCTCAAAATAACATGGCCTAGGATCAGGATTTTTGTCCCTCATGTAGCTACTCCTATGCTCGTTGCATGTGTCAGAAGGTTGAATCTTATTTGGCTTTGACCATCCAAGAGCCTATAGTAGTAAAATCATACAAGGAGGACCAATTTAAAGAGGCCTCATTTATGCAATGACAAGGAGATTGCTCCTTTATGAATCATTAAATGGAGTAACATTGTAATGTAAACTAGGATTCCATTGCTCACAACACTAGGAGTAAGAAAAGAGCTATTGAAGATGCTACCCCTCCTCTTCCCAATCAGGCCTCAATTTCAAATGTAATACCTCATGATCAGTCAACAAATGATCAATCAAATACCTTTTAGCAGTAGAGGCAAAATAATGGCAGAAAGAATGTAAGTGATCCTCAAGTTGTTCCACCTCAACCTCCTACAAATGAAACTCTCAAGGTTTCTACTAAAGCACCTACTATGAAATTTAGTGTGGTAGAAAAAATGAAGGAAAAAAATGTGAGTATTTCCATGTGGGATGTTGTTGCTACTATACCCATGCAAAAGAGGTTGTTGCACCAAGAATTGGAAAGTATTGTACCAAAGGGTCAGCCACCCAACATGGAAAGTGCCACAAGCCTAGTACAACAATCAAGTGAACAAGTAAAAAGGTTAGACCCCCTCCATTTTATGTTTCTCTAATTATAGGAGATAAACTAGTCCACAATTGCATGATTGATTCAGGGGCTAGTAATTCAGTGATGCTTAGGTGTGTTGCTGATGCTTTGGGAATAAAATATGAACCCATTGTTAGGGATGTGTTACAGTTGGATAGTAGTACTATCAAGACTATAGGGATCCTTAGAAATGTGGAAATGGCCCTACATGCATGCCTTGGTTGTACTATAACTCAAGATATATATGTTGCTAAAGTCAAGCCACATTTTTCCATTTGTTTGTCAAGAGATTTCACTACCCAAATAGGTGGTTACATATCTTCTGATTGGTCATATATGTTTTTTAGGACAAGATATGGGGCCAAAGCTTCAATTAGAGTAGAGCCTCTATCCCTCCATCATATTGAACCCTACACCCCTAATCTCATCAACATGAACTACACTATCTTAGAAATGGATTAGAATGACATAATGAATGAGCCTACTACTTCCCTAGCAGAGATACTTGATTTTCTCATAGATGAATGGGCTAATGCATATCAATCTCATCCTATGTCGAAAACCCTTGAGACAAGCCTTAGTACATATTATATATTACAAAGGGATGCTCTAGTTCCCAATCTTGTGGAGAATAAAGAAGATATGAGTGGGATATGGAGTATGTACTTTGATGGATCAAGGAATAAGAATGGATCAAGGGCTAGTATGATGTTGATTTCTCCTACACAAGTAAGGTACTACTTCTTCTTTAGGCTCCAATTTAGTTGCACTAATAATGTGGCCGAGTATGAATCCTTGATTCAGGGTCTCCTACTTGCCCAAAAAAGAGGAATTCAAGCCTTAAGTGTGTATGGAGATAGTGAGTTGGTGGTTAATCAAGTGAGAAATTAGAATATTACCAAGAACGATTTGCTCAAGTCTTATAAACATAGGGTATGGGATTTTCTTGAGGGTTTCAATGCATTTAATATTCAAAGCATCCCTAGAAAAGAAAATAGACATACTGATAGACTTGCAGCAATAGGTGCATCTCATGATGTGCCAAGGAATCTTGAGGAGGAGGAGAAGAAAAAAATAAAAATGGTAGTAAGGCCTACCATCCTTGACAAAAAAATCCATTGGCAAGTGTTTGAATCTGATGAACAAATTGTAAGCTTCTTGAAAAATGAAGTAGAATTTTCAGATAAGAACCAGTCAAGACTACATGATCAGTATGGTGATCAAATTATTAACCTCAATTCTAACAAACTGCCTAGGAGTCTCATTACTTTAGAAAGTGTTTTTAATCTTAATGACCAAGTGAGAGGCAAAGTAGTGAACCTAGCTGCTGACGAATATGATTACACCCCAGTCATGGTTGTTGATGGAAAATCCTTAAACATGGGGAAGGTATGTTCTTAGATTGAGAAAGAAATTTTTATTCATCTATGTCAAGAATTCAATGATATATTTGCCTAGACATATGATGATTTAAAGGGTTTTGACCCAAGGTTGTTTCAGCATGCCATAGATTTAATTGATAATGTCAAACTAGTAAGACAAAAAAAGAGGCCAATGAATCCCAAAATTGAACCTTTAATGAGAAAAGAGCTATCCAAATTGATTGAGGCCAATATAATTTTCCCCATCTAGCACTCATCATGGGTAGCAAACCTTGTCCCTGTTAGGAAGAATGGAGAAATTAGATTGTGTGTGGACTTTAGGGACCTTAACCAAGCTTCCCTTAAAGATCACCATCCCCTCCCTTCCATGGAGTAGATTTTCTCCAAGGTTAGTGGCTCAAAGAGGTTTTTATTTCTTGATGGACTTTTTGGCTACAATCATGTACTGGTCAAAGAGTCTAATAGGTACAAGACTGCATTCACTACCAAATGGGGTACCTATGCTTATTGTAAGATGCCATTTGTGCTAACCAATGTAGGTGCTACATTTCAAAAGGCAATGGAGATGGCCTTCAAAAATATGATTGGAAAGTTTGTATTAGTTTACCTTGATGATATCATAGTGTATTCAAAGAATGTGGAAGATCATTTTGATCATTTCAGATAGGTATTTTCAAGGTGTAGAGAGTTTGGGGTATCCCTTAACCCGAGCAAGTGTGTCTTTGCTACCAATCAAGGAAAATTATTAGGACACATTGTACCTAAGGATGGTTTAACCATTGATCTAGAAAGAACAAAAGAAATACTTTCTCTCCCTCTTCCTAAACATAATAAAGGGTTGCAAAGTTTCCTTGGTAGGATAAATTTTGTGAGAAGATTTATCCTTAATCTTGCCACCATGGTAAAACCCCTTACAGCTATGCTCAAGAAAAGTGTCGTATTTGCATGGACCAAGGAAGGGAAGGAAAGTTTTGAAGAGATTGAGGTAGCCATAGCCTCAACCCCCACTCTCATTAATCCAAATTTTGAAAAGGATTTCATTATTTATACCCTAGGTGGTGAGTCAACCATTTTCGTTGTCTTGAATCAAGAAAATGATAAAGATGAAGAGTAGCCCATAGCCTTCTTTGGTGAAGGGCTTAAAGAGTATGAAGAAAAATATAGCTATGTAGAAAAGTAGGCTCTTGCATCCATCAGAGCTTTAAAGAAATTTAGACACCTCCTGTATCATAATAAAATTCATCTGTCAGTACCCCAGTATGAAAGATTTTCTTTTAATCAAAGATATTAGTGAGAAGAGGGCTAGTTGGATTACTAAAGTAATGGAATATGATGTTGACATTTAGATCACCAAGCTGGTAAGAGGGAAGGGGTTGTGTAAATAGATGATATCATCTCAGGAATCTGATGAGGAAGTTCTTGTGATACTAATAGAACAACAAGTGGCAAGAAATGATGATCCAAGGAACTGGATGGATGATATAAAGAATTTCTTATTAGGAAATGGATACCCTCAAGGATTAGATAGAACCAAAAGGAGATAGTATAGATTATAGTCAATTCTTTATGTTATAGTTGATGGCATCCTTTTCAGGAAAGATTTTAATGGAGACCTATTAAGATGCATTAACATAGACCAAGCTGAAAGAATGATCAAGGAGCTTCATGATGGTCTTGATGGTGGTCACTTCTCAACAAGGACAACTGCAATGAAGGTCATGAGGGCTGGTTACTATTGGCCATCCCTATTCCATGATTGTCATAGGTATGTGAGGAAATGTGAAAAATGTGCTTTCTTTTCTGCTAAGAAAAAGCTTGCAGCTCTTCCTCTTCATCCCATTCAAGTGGACCAACCTTTTTCTCAATGGGGATTAGATTTCATAGGCCCTATCAATCCTCCTTCCAATTCTAGTCACAAATGGATTTTAACTACTACAGATTACTTCACTAGATGGACAGAGGTAGTTGCATTGAAGGACACCACAAAATCTTCAGTTGTTGAGTTCCTTGACGAAATTGTGACCAAGTTTGGTGCCCCTTCAACCATCATTTTAGATAATGAAAAATATTTTTTAAGAGCTTAGATTTGTGCATGGGCAGTTGACCATAATATCTACTTAAGCACCTCCTTAAACTACTATCCTCAGGGAAATAGTTTGGCTGAGTCCTCCAACAAAAACCTGATTAGGATTATGAAAAGAACTATAGAGGATAACCAGAGGTGTTGGCATCAAAATTTGAGAACTGCATTATGGGCTGATAGAATAACACCTAAGAGGTCAATAGGGAATTCACTATTTATGTTGGTATATAGCAGAGAAGCAAGGCTTCCAATTTCATTAGAATTCCCATCCCTACAACTAGCTCATTAGTTGGAGCTAATTGAAAATGATGCCATGACAATGAGAATGGTAGAGCTAATGAAGCTTGAAGAGAAAAGAGATTAGGCTATGCATACCCTAGAAATACATCAGCAGTAGGTGAAAAGGAGCTTTGACAAGAAAGCTAGGGTTATAACCTTCAAGGAGGGTGATTTAGTTCTAAAATGGGATGCAGACAAGGAAAAAGTAGGAAGACATTCAAAATTTGATGCACTATGGAGTGGTCCCTATCTAATTGTTAGTTGCAAGTAGGCCAATGCTTTTCAATTAAGCAAGCCTGGTGGTGAAATTTTTCCTATCCCAGTCAATGGGATCTATCTCAAACCATGTTTTTGACAAGGCTTGAAGCTTCCTATACATATTAGAGTAGTTTCCTTTCTATTGTTTTCTAGTTTTCCAAGAAGTGCATGAGCACATGTGTTTTTTTGAGTTTGTAGAGTTATAGAGATAGAGATTTTCAATGTTGCTACTACAGAGGTAAGGTTAGGGTTTTATAGTGCACTGATCCACATCTTTCATGACTCTATAGCCCAATGGATGTTTCAGGCCACTGATCTTATGCATAGCTAGCTTGCGTCCATTTTGAGTCACCAAAAATGTTACTTATTTTTGCCCCTGCCAAAAAAATTGAATTCAAATGCAGCGCACCCAATGGCTACTTCCCACTATTTTATTATTTTAATGCCATGGAAATATCAAAAAATAAAACATTTAAAACCTATGGTATTTCCTAAGTTCATTTCCGCCGGCCTGCAACTTTCTGCACTGTCAGATCTGGTTTAGATCTATGGTGGAAGCTTTCCCACATTTTGAAAATACATGATCTTTACATAATGCAGTGAAGCCCCTTTGCGACACATGGGTTAGTGGGTCTATGTTCATCTTGTGGGCCGCAAGATGGGAGGTGGCAGGGTGAGTTGTTAATTCTATTGGTGCCCGCTTTCCCACATTTTGAGCTTCATCAGACTTTTTGACAATGCAGGCAAGCACCCTGGTGACACCTATCCCATGACCTCACATTTTTTTGGTTTTACCTTCCACTATCAGATCTTCAAGGATTAATGGATGGTGCATGCCTGCAATAAGGAGTTGCAAGAAAATTAAACAATGCGGGTATGCACCCTTGCGACACATGGCATGGTGTGACATCATGGGCCTACTTTTCTCAGGAGGTAACGATAGCTTGTCCTCCATGGTAGTTTTCAAATGAGTCAGAGTATGAAGAGGTCATTTCATTGGCCCATCTAGCTGACTAGGTATGTAGTTCTGCAAAGCTTTGATCACTGTAGATTCAAATGAAATCAAGAGCTGGTGCTTCCCTGCAATATGAAGATGCAAGGAATTTAAGGAATGTGGGAAAGGACCTTGTTTCCATGTGTCCTTGTGGGGCCAAGCTTGTTTCATATACCAAGGTGATGCTAGATGGAGCTGGGTCAGGCAAGGTCGGATGCTAAGTGTTTCGTGGGCCCCAAAACTTCAAAGGATAGGCACTATATGGAGAATCTTCACAGTTGTTGATCCTTTGGAGATCAATGATTGGTGCTTCCTTACAATATGAAGATTTGAGAACTTTAAAAAATGTGGGAAAGTGCCTAAAGGACACATGTCCCAACCAGCTTGGTCATGGTATTAATAGTTAGCATTGATAGTTGGGCTAGCGGTTATGTGACTGTCATGATCAGGGTTTGAGAAGGTGGTGCAGTTGGTTAAAAGATATGGTCAACCATATGGAGACTCTAGAGAGTGGCAAAACAAAAGATGATCATTGGTCCATGTGGCTCATTCTGGTGGCAGAGTTGGGTTGACCTACTGATCTTGCTAATTCACAAGCTAGAAACGGGAGAAATCAAGTTTTGTTGCACGATCAATCCTTGTGATCAATGCCAACCACTCTTGTATGAATGATGAACTCAGTGAACACAAGAAAACACTCCATCACCTATAATTTGATCCATCTACTTGGTTAGACAATTAATGGCATCATTTCTGTCTCCTCAGGGTCCTATTCCAACCAAGATCAAATATCATTGCATTTGGATCTCTGCTTAGATCAGATTTTCTTCAGAGCTCCATGATTATTCTCTGTAGGGCTTAATGTCAATGTTTTTAGAGTAATTTCAGTTGGAAAAATATCTTAGTTATGCTTGAGCTATAAAGGAAATTTTTTTATATTTTAAAAAAGGTCGACCCTTCTCTAACTTCTCTGATATTGCTCTTACAATTTCATGTGTAAATTCCCTTTGCCTCTAAACTGTATGAAATTCTACCTTATCTCCTTTAGCCATTAACGTGAAAGTGCAAGAACTATTTGCCTCTCATTGGTGTTTTATGGATATTTTCAATCTTGCATGACTGTATCTCTTTTGGCCTGCGAATGGTATATAAGTGAATCCTCTCTTTCCTTATGTCATTCATTTGGGTTTTCTAATATGCATATGATTGTTAGAGTAAAGAAAGTTTGAATGTGTATATCTTTTGGTGTCATGATGATTCAATAGTGCATTTATGGGAAGAGATTGGTTTGAACATTCTATTTTGGTGCATCACCCCCTTATATTAGAATAGGTAGATTTTCTTTTCATGCATTCCTTCTCCCTTTTCCTCTCCAAGAGTAGTTAGGTGCACCCTGATAGTAAAGAAAGTTGGCCTTTTTTGGAGACTCAACTTCATAGTTCAAGTCCCATAGCTTGGAGGTTGTTTCCATGTTTCACAAGGTTGTCCTTAGGTAAAAACTTTGGAGAAGGATGCAAACCTCTATGACAACAGTAATGGCTTGGTGAATATGTCTGCAATTTGTTCTTTTGTATTCACATATTCCAATCTTACTTCTTTATCTTGCACCAATTCTCTCAAGAAATGATATTTTATAGCAATGCATTTTGTTCTAGTATGTATCACTAGATTCTTTGATATATTGATTGAATTGGTGTTATCACAATATATGACTACTGAATCCTTGATCTCTACCTTTATACCCATCAATAGTTTTTTTAACCAAACAATATTAGAACAATTGACTACTATTGCCACATATTTTGCCTCTATTGTTGACTAAGAGATACATTATGTTTCTTGCTTGTCACAGGCACTAGTCTTTTACCAAGAAAGAATGATCCACCACTGGAGCTCTTTCTGTCATCAATACTTCTTGCCCAATCAATATTTGTGAATACTTTTAAATCTAGATTGCCTCCTATTTTGTACCATAAGCCATATCCTTTAGTCCCTTTCAGATATCTCATGATTCTTTTGATTTCCATCATGTGATTTTCTTTGGGATTCACTATGAATCTAGACATCATACTTACTGCTAATGCAATATCAGGCCTTGTATGTACTACATACTGCAGTTTTCCAATCATTGATTTGTATGTGGTCTGATCTACTTGTTTCAAACCATCATTTTTGGAAATCTTATGTCTAGTAGATATAGGGGTTCTAGCTAGTCTTTAATCTTCCATTCCAATTTTTTTTTAGTATCTCCTTGATATACTTAGATTGAGTAATGTAGATACCATTTTTCTTCTATTGGATCTACAATTCAACAAAGAATTTTGTCTCTCCAAACATAGAAATCTCAAATTCTTTGCTCATTTCTTCTGAAAATGCCTTGCATAAGTCATCATTTCCTATGAATAAAGTATCATCAAGAAATATTTCTACCAACACAATCTTTTTTTTGGGTCCTTCTTTGATATAAAAACTACTGTTATCATTTGTTCTTTAAAAACCAATCTGTACCAAGTAGTTATGAAGTCTTTCATACCAGGCTCTAGGATCTTGTTTAAGGTGATATAATGCTTTGTGTAATTTTTAGACCATGTCTCTTTTTCTAAGATCTAAAAAACCTTTAAGTTATTCAATTGGGACTTCCTCATCATGAATTCCATTCAAGAATTAGATTTTACATCCATTTGATAAAATTTAAATCCTCTATGAGCTGCATATGCTAGTAAAGTTTTAACACCCTCTAATCTTGCAATATGAAAAAAAGTTTCACCATAATCAATACATTCTTCTTAAGAGTAGCCTTTACATAACAACCTTGCTTTGCTTCTAGAAACTTTTCCATCTTGATTTAGCTTATTTCTAAATACCCACTTTGTGCCAATTACACTTTTATCCTTTGGTCTAGGAACAAGAGTATAGGTTTTGTTCTTGTCTATCTATTATATTTCTTCATTCAGTGCCTCAATCCAAATTTCGTCATCCAAAGCATCTTTAACATTTCTAGGTTCAAATTCAACAAGTAAACATGTACCTTTCAATTTGTTTATTGTCATTATTTCATCTAATTTGTCTCCAATGATCTAATCAAGTGCATGATGCCTTCTAACATATCTTGCTAACATAGGTTCTTTTGGTTTGGAGTGTGTTTCACTGATTTCATCATTAACTTCAGTATTAAGCTCAAGTCCCATTTTTTGTGACTCAAGTATATCAGACTCAATTTTCTCTAGCTCAGTAGCCTCTGACTATGACTTGGGTTGCAATTCCTACAACTCGGTAGCTTATTGGAGATTTTGGGGACTCAAGAGGTGAAGTCTCCTTCCTTCCAAATAGATTTGGCAATGTATCAATTTCATAGCAAGAAAATATTCTATAATCCTCAATCTCTTTGCTACTTTCTTCTTCACTCTTTTATGCAAAATCACCAATTCTCCAATGTGCACTTTCTATGATTTTATGAGTAGAAAAATTCAAACATTTGTATGCTTTACTTCTATAGGAATATGCTAGGAATATACCTTCATCATCTTTGACATAAAATTTACCTTTCCTAGATTCTTTCAAGATATAATATTTGCTGCTAAATACTTTCAAGTAAATTACATTAGGTTTGTAGCCATACCATATTTCATGAAGATTTTGGTTTGAGTCTTTCTTTAGCTATACTCTATTCAAAGTATGAATTGTAGTGTTGATTGCTTCCTTCTAGTATTTGATTGCAACATTCTTTTCTATCATCAATGTTCTTGTACAATCCATGATAGATTTGTTCCTTCTTTCAGCTATACCATTCCATTGAGGTGTACCAAGGGCTGATACTTGTCTTTTAATTCCTTTTTTAATGCATAATTCATTGAATTCATTAGAGATGAATTCACCACCTCTGTCTGATCTTAAACAGTTCAACTTCTTTCCAGTTTATTTTTCTACTCTTGCCAGATACCACTTGAATTTTTGAAAACCTTTTGATTGTTCTTTTAGATACATTACTATCATCATTCTAGAATAGTCATCAACAAAAAGAATGAAAAACTTATTTCCATATTAACTCTCTATTCCAAAAGGTCCACATAAGTCTATATGCACAAGCTCTAAGACTTCTTTAGAATGATAGTTCTTGCTTTCGAAACTAGTCTTTCCCATCTTACCAATTTGATAATTTTTGCATAGACTCGTATCAAGTTTTCTCAAGCTAGGAATACTTCTTACTCTTTTCTTCTTGCTTATTTTAACCATAATATAAAAGTTCACATGACATAATCTTTTGTGCCATAACCATCTTTCTTCTACTTGCGCAATAAAACATGAACTTTCACTAAGATCTAGATAGAATAGATTGCTTTTTGTTTGTTTTCTAGATCCAACTAGATTTCCTTTTCCATCTAGTAGTTTGGCCTTCCTATTCCTAAATTCTACCTTGAATCCAATGTTATTAAACTATGCCACACTCTATAGATTATGCTTTAATCATTCAACCCAATAAGCATTATCACATATAAGTTCACTAATCAAAGATATACATCCTTTTCCTTTTATATAACAAGGTTCATATTTTCCAAATCTCACACTACCCCCATCATAATATTCCACGTGTTCAAACTTTGTTTTGTCTCTAGTCATATGGTGTGAGTAGTCACTAGCAATAATCCATGTATCATTTTTTCTAACATGAGCAATAAGTTTCATTTCATCTCTTTCATCATTAGATTCATCATTTACAACAATATATACCATTTCATCTTTACTGTTAGTAGAATCTTTAGCCATAAAACAAGATTTCTTATCTTTGTCCTTGTAGTTCTTGAATACCTTCTTGGCTTTTTACTAATTACTTTTCTTTTCATCCTTTTTTTCTCTATTTGATCACCTTGTAACAATGTAACCAACTTCTTCACAAGAAAAGTAGATTAAAGTAATCTTACCTTTGTACTTTCTTCTTCCTTTGAAATATTTTCTTGCAAGTAGGGCTTTAACAACTTCAAGATCGCTGTCAAAACTTTCTTCTTCTACTTCACTTTCTAATTACTTGGCCTTTGATTTCTTACTCTTTTTCTTGAGTGGGAGATTGGCTTCAAATTCAGATTCAATACCTCTGGAACTAGGAACATAGTTATCATAGTTATCCAACTCAAAAGTTATCAATCTTTCAACCAGAGAATCCAAATATATTTCTATTTGGATCACATCTCATTTCTTGATTAGCAGATACTCTAATTAAATAGATAGGAAGAAGGGTTCTGAGTACCTTCCTTATAATTTCTTTGTCATCAATGTCTCCTCTAGATGCTTTGATTGTAGTTACACTAGCTTTGATTCTTTCCACATATTTTGCAATGTTTTCATCTTCTCTTATTTTCATTTGATCAAATTGACATCTAAGAATTTCTACTTTGACTCTTTTTACATTATCATCTCCTCCATAGATGTGTTTCAGTTTGATCCACATTTCATGAGCTATAGCACAACCTTTTACTTCATCAAATTCAACATAATTAAGAGTAGATGCAATGTCAATCATCATGTTGTTATAGTTTTTCTTTTTAGCAATATCTTCAATTGATAATGTTCTAGTATGAGTTTTGTAGTTAGTATCAAGATACTTACAACCTAAACCACTGATATTTTGTAGATGCAACCTCATGAGTCCTTTTCATGCTGCAAAGTTGTCTTGGTTCAACTTGGGAATCTTTCTTTTGTAAGATCCTGATCTTTAGCTTAGGTCCTTGAAACCTTCTCTATAAGCACCAAAAGCTTTGATACCAATTGTTGGAAATATAAGAGGGGTAACTAAGAGGGGAGTGGTAAATGTATTACTACAAAAATAAATCCCAGATCCCTTAGATATTAGTACAAAATGAACTCTAAAAATTGAACTTTGCTAATGCTCAAAAAATACACAAAAAATACTTAACATGAAAATCTTAAGATGTTAACTATGATTAATATTACTTTAACTTAGTTACAAACACATAATAGAAATAGCATGAGCACATTTGACACCAAGATTTAATGTGGAAACCCAATTTGGGAAAAACTACTAATTGCAACTAGTTACTGATTTCCACTCTTCTAAAGTGAGCCTTGTTAGGAACCAACCCTGTTAAAGGTTACAAACCACACTATTAGGTGTGACCTTGTTAGAGGATTTAATCACCCTATTAAGAGTGGCCTTGTTAGAGGTCTTTAAGAAATTCAATAGAAATGCCATCTTGTTAGAGGATTTACAAATAGTTGTTAAGCCAACTCTATTAAGAGATTTAGATCACATCTACAATGGTTAGAGAGTAACAATGAGATGACCTAATTTTAGATGTAATTGAATTTTTGATTAAAGATTACAAGGATATTCTACTTTTTCCTTCTAATTCACTTCCTCTTAGCATCATTAAATCTTCAATTATCTTCCATGCATTCACAAACTTTTAAATCTCAACTTCACCTTATATTTATATCTTTCATATTGTCAAGTTAGCCAGAATATAACTTGGAATAATTAATATTCATCTTCTCAATTAGCTAGAACCAACAAACAACACAATTGAACTCCATATGCCAAAATAAGAAAATATTTCATTAGCTGACCTTGCTCGGTAGACACTAACTCAGAAATGATTTTCCTATGTTAACCAACTAAACTTTGGTTAACACTACATATTCACAAAGTTCCTTTGGTAACTAAGTGAGCTCAGTTAACACTTGTTCCATCCAACATTTCCTTCATTAACCAAGTAAGCTCAATTAACACTCATCTTTAGCAAAATATTTCTTCGTTCACAAGTGAGTGAACTTGGTAGACACTATCTTCTGAACTAGGCAAATTATGAAATGCTCGGTAGACATTAAAAAATATCTTCAATGCTTGAGTGAGCTCAGCATACACTGACTGGTAATGATATAATATTTTTTGTAACATCAAAGAAAATATACAATTAATCAATTGTTCCAAAATTATTGACTTGAGAGTAGAAGAGGAGATATCCATACCTTCCATACCCATAAAAGGTTTAGGCATAAGACTGTATTGTAACTTGATTGAATCTCATCCATAATAATGAATGGGTTTAATCTTCAAATAATATCTCTAATTTAACATGCAACTATTATGCTCTCACATACATGTTCACTTAATGCAATTGACTAACTTCTAAACATGCAAACTGACTAATGAAAGAAAGGTAATTAGATTACTATAACAACAAGATTACTTTGGAGCACTAAGATTATATTCTCATGTGGAAGTACCATTTCTCCTTACAATATCAGTGACTAGTCTATCCATGAATTTTCCTCTCTCCAATATAGTCATCAAAATTTTGTTGGTAAAATAGATTATCTCCTTTAGATATTTCTTTGTATTCCCCTTTGATGCCCAGTTAATGGAAAATAATTGGTCCTATAGTTGGAAAGCCTTGACTACATTGTCAAGACTTTCGTTGAAATTTCAAGGTACAATCCATTATGTATACGATGTGCAATGAATTTTATTTTAACTCCTACTTAAAAAGGGTGTTTTATTGACTCGAGTAGAAGAGTTGATATCCATACATTCCATATTGATAAAAAGGCTCATGTGTAAAATTGGTCTACAATTGAATTAAATATTACCCACAACTATGAATGGGTTTAATTTTAAATATCCTCTCTGATTTATCATGTAACTAGTATTCTTTCACATACATGGTTCACTTATTGCAATTTACTAAATTCTAAACATGCAACTAAATGATGAAAGAAAGGTAACTAAATTATAGTAATAGTTAGATTACTTTTAGCTTCACATTCAAATAAATATTCCACTTTGCTTCAAATTCAACACCATTTGATTCAATTACCACTCATTAATCACATGAAAAATAGACAGATATCTAAATGATTTGAACAAACAAAAATTCTAGAAACCTTGAGATTCACTCAATTGTCTTAGTAATAGGGAAGAATTCACACCAAAATTTTATGATCCCTTCTATCAATTTTCTAAATACTACATATAGGCCCTTTTTCTCTTGACTGTTACATAATTACAATCTCTGGGAAGATAGAAGGGGGACAAAAAATAGAAGATGACACTTGTAATTTAGGAATAGAACAATAATTAAGGCTAGGAGCCAAAGCATTTCCACTCCCATCATCAGTTTGATTAGAACTTTCTTTTCTTTCCTTATGTGTCTTCATGGCCTCCAAGATAAGTGAAAGATCTTGTATATTAGGAATCTATACATTATCTGAATGAATCATCCATAAATTATGGTATGTGACAAGCCCTTTAATTGTGTTAGCTTGGGTTTGTATATTTTTAAAAACCTTTTTCAGTATCCCATCTAAAGTGTTTAACTTATATAGTTCATAAATTTGAAAATTTGTAGGGACACCAACTCATCTATGAAGTCCCAATATGTAGTCTTCATGTACTCAATGTTGACAACCTCACCACTTTTTCTTGCATAATATTGTATGTGAAATTCCCTAAGATACCCAAAAATGGTTCCCTCCTCTTTCTTCACTGACTTGTGCACTTTCTTTAGCTGCTTCTTAGGCTTGACCATGCTCTATCTCTTAAACTCGGCAATCACATCCAATGCAACAGAGGTTCCTAATTGATTGTCAAAATTATTAATCTAATGCCACTTTCAAATTTTAAACCCATGACTTCATGCACTAGTGACATGGCCTCTTTGTACTTATCCACACATGTCCTTAGGGACTCAAGATTGGTGAACATAATCTCATTCAATTTCATGACCCTCTTGCAAAGCTTTCCTAGCTTCTCAAATAAGGGTAGGATTGTGGTCTTCATATCTTCAACCCATCCATGTCTATTTTTCCAAAGTGCCTCTCCTTTTGAATTTTGAAAATCAAAGCCTTGTTCTCCTTGACTGATGGATAAAAAGGCCCAGATGTAGAGGATTCTCTTGGAAGAATTGCAAGTGGAGTAAGAAACCCCTTGATATACTCTGAGAGCTCTTTGTTGGAGGCCTTTGGGCATGATTTGTATATCTTGAACTCCTCAAACTCTTCTTCCACCTATTTATTGGTAAACTTCCACATCCTCATCATGACATCATGCTGAGGAGGGCCCATATTATAGGTTTAGATGTTGAAATATGGAGGAAAGAGGAATGATAGTTCTTCCTCCTAATCTTGAGCTATCTTCATGACAACACAGCTAGAAGTGGTGTCCTTTCCAAGGGCAGTCAGGGTGCATGGCTTCTTTGTCTTCTGGACAAGAGCATATGGTTGTGATGTTTGAGTAAATAGGTCCTTCAAGAGAGCACTATCTTCTACTCTCTCTTTTTTTTTTCTATAGTGTATTCTCTAGCCATGGCTCTATGACTAAAACATTAAGTGAGGACTAGAGAGTCTGTGCCAAAGAGCTTCCTTGCTATCAGGGAAGTCTTCTTCTCCTTGCTAGAGAAAGGAAATATAACAATTTTTGTGGAAGCACTAACAAAATGATACTTACCTTGATACTATGGGGCTTGTGGGGTCTCCAAAAGTTGTGGACCTCCATCAAATCCATCATAGAGGTGAATCATGTATGAGCCATCCTAAGTAATTACATCCACTATGGTCCTTAGCTTTGTTTTAGTTCCTTGTTCTTTTTCTTTTTCTTTCTCCTTATCCTTCTCTTCTTCCCTTTTTTGTCCCACATTTGGAGTGGAACCACCTTCACAAGTATGTTGAATGGGACATGCTTATCTAGGGGTTGATCTCATCCATTAGTGGTTTGCACAAGACTTGGTGTGAGAGACATAATGGTTGCAAAGTTGGTGGTGGCAAGCATGGCAAGTTTGTTTAGGGTTAGAGGCTAAAGGTGATGCTCATGTTCTCTTCTTCCTTACCTTGGTCCATTCCACTCACTTGTCTTTTCTTTTGATGATGTCGACCATTAGCTTGTCCAAGGTTTGAGCCATAGGCCCCAAGGGTGGGGTAGAATCGATTGGGGTATCCTCAATTTCTTTTAAGTATGTGGATAGTTACACATGTTTCTCATCATCCTCAACCCCTTCAACATTAATGTTTATTCCATTTAGCCTTACTTCATACATAATTAACCTCAAGTAGAATCTCTCCTTAATTTCCAATTTAGTGGTACAATTGGCCTAGTAATCCCTAATCTAAAGGAAATATCTAAAACTGGAGCCCAATTGGAGATTGATGTAGTTCACATGATTGAAATTGAGCCTCAGAATTTTATAGGACCCCATCTTATATTTCTCTCCAAATACCTTTAAAATGTTAATTGTGTTTGATATGGATGCACATGAGTAAGCCTTGATGGTAATGGGAAAGAGGATGCATTCCTTTTGTGCATCCGCACACAAAGTATTTACCTCTAGGATTTTTTGACAAAGCTCCACTAGAATGCTTCTCTCATCTAGGTATCTCAATATTTTCCATGGATATTTATCAAACTCGACTATCCTAATGTAAGAAAATGAGGGGTATTGGATGAAATAGCTACCAAATTGAGTGACATCAAATAACTTCAAGATACAATCTTCTCTCTGCAAAGCCTTGTAATTCATAACACAATATCACTGTGAAAGCATTCACTCACCTTAGTGAATTTAGAACAACTTCTATGTAGTTCGAGGCTAAGGTAGAAATTGTACACCTTAATATCATCATTGAATTCACCTACACGAGGAAACCTAAGCCACAATTGAATGGTAGCCAACACATAGATTAAAAATATTGACATGAAGAATTATGTAATGCCTACCCCTTGTTTAGTTTCATCTTTCTTGTAGGCTTCCAGGAGTAAGCCTAAGTCTAGGGGAAGTGCATGTAATGCCTACCCCAAGATGACTTTTCTGATTATATTATCAGATTCTTTTAGGCCTATTTTTTGTTTATATTTATGATTATCGATACTTGGTTACTAGATTTGATTAAATGTTATTTCATACTTAATACATTTATGTAATGAGTTAGTTATTTCATGTGTTCAAGATTACTTCGATGATAATATATGCATGTTTAGATAGTGATTTTAGTTATTTCATGATGTTAGTTAGATGAATGAATTATATACAATTCTATGGTTACTTACCCCATACTTACATGTGTATGGTGTATGTGTATTTTTTTACTTTATGATTGGCATTCCTGATGTGGTTGAGGGAGGGAGTCATAGTCACTTGCTAATCGAGATCTACATGATGTACTACTCCCTGCCATTGTTTGTGTAGTTTAGAATATATGAGTATGTACATGCATGGATTTTATGAAGATTGTAGGTATTAACTATCGACTTACTTGCATTTCTCAGATGAGCATACCCTATCGCAGTATCTCCTGATATAAGTGGGGAGATAATTTTTGAGTCCAAACCCTAACCTAAGCCAATTGTCCTCGAAAGTAGGACAAGTATCTAAGTTGTTTACCCCTTAGGATTTGTCAAGTAACATGAATTCATGATTTTGACCTTGAAGTTTGTTTTTGTTCTTTGTCTTCAGTTAAGTTGTTGTATTTAGTCTTGTGGGTCAGTGATGATTTTCTGTTATAATTAAATTAAATTAAAAGATAATTTAACAATTTAATTTAATGAAACTTTTATAAAGAAAATTCAACATTTAATTATATTTAATTAATTAAGAAATTAATTAAATAAATGAATTAAATTTAAAGATTTTATTAAAGTTCTGATTTTGGCATTTTATATTAATTTAATTTAATTTAAATTTATTTAAGAGTTTTATTTTAATAATAAACTCTAAATAACATTATTAGTTAAATTAATAAATACTATATTAAAAGTGTCTCATAATTTAATAAGAGAGAGAAATCATAAATTTAATAAATTTTATTTTAATTTAATTACAAAAAGCTTGTGGATGAAAATTAAAATATAATAAAATAATAAAGGAAAAGTGTTTTCATATGATTGCACAATCAAAGCCCTAAATTGGGAAAAAACTCTCTATTAGAGATTTAGATTTCATTTCTTAATTACCAGGATTTGGAGGAGCAATTTCTGAGAATGAGGTTTTCAAAAGAAGGGATTACTTCCATGCTCCATGTATTTGTCATATTAGCATCGGATCCAAGTAGAATCTTGTGTGTTATTTGCACATTACTTTTCTGTTCTCCAAATTCCTGTCTTCTTCGTGTCTAGATAAAAAAAATTTCAAATTTTAAATTTGGTTAAAATCCTTGTGTTGAAATTTACTATTCTTTATTCTTGAAAACGTCTGTGTATGAATTAATTAAATTGAAATCCTTTTTTGAGAAGAAATTGATGTCCATTATTTTATCATATATGATTTAATCTGAAACCCATGTTGTGAATCTATTGTTTTTATTTCTAAGACATCTATAAACAAATGAAGATTGAAACCCTTTGCATGTGCAATATCATTCTTCAATTGAGGAAAAATATGTATATGAATTGGAAATTAGAAATCCTCATGTGGTAAATTTTAGAGAAAATATTATTTTATTTGGGTAGGGTTTAAACAATTAAGAAATCAAGAATGCTATTTTATACAGATTTGATTGATTGTTTGTATTTCTCCTATCAGATCTAATGGGGAAATCTTTGAATATATATATATATATATATATATTACTGTGATAATTATAAATTTATACATAATATAAAGTGAAGATTGAAATCTTTAAATTTTTTTTTTTTGGGGGGGGAGGGTTGGAATTCAGATGTTTTAATGAAATTATAGTTAAAAACATGAAATTAAATATTCTAGAGGGAGGCAGGCCACCACACCCCCACACCCCCCCCACCCCGCACCCCCACCCCCGCCCACCCCCCCCCCCCCTCCCCACCTGCCCTTTTCTTTCCCTCATCAGCAGCTCCATTAAATGGGTTGTGTGTGATAGTTCTACTATGTTAGTAGGGCTACACACAACAATAGTTGACATGATATAGACATTTGAAAAAAGGTAAGTTTGTTTTTATTTTATTTTTATTAATTTTTTTAATAAATTGGAAGTCTCTAATTAGAGAAGTCTTGGGTTCAAATCTACTTCTGATTAACACATAATAATAATGAATCTTAATAATAATAAATAACCTAGGCTTCAACTGTTTACCTATATATATATATATATATATATATATATATATATATATATATATATATATATATATATATATATATATATATATATATATAATTATTAAATATTATTTAATATGATTCGTATTGGTAATAATTATTAATATATTATTATTAGAAATTATTATTAATAGATTAATTAATATAATTTTATTGAAATTTAATTAGCTATTATTATAATAATGTAATGAATATTATTTAATAATAGTTTATTTAAAGTTTTGGTTATATTCTTATTTTTTGAAAATTTAATCAAAATTGGAAAATTTTAATAAAGTTTGGATTTGTTAAATGGTAATTCATTTCTATATAAAATTGGGGTTTTTATAATTAAGTGATTTTTAATGGATTCTTGAATCTTCTAAGAGTCTTATCAACTCAAAAACTTTAGTAAATCTGGCAACTTGAAAATGAAAACTAAAACCATGATTGTATATCAAATTTTGTGTTTTGAAACAAATTGGACTAAAACAAAAATGAAAAACCATAGAGAAAATTGAACTTTTTTGTTTTCAAAGCCTATTGAATTATGAAGGTTACTTTTGTATGTATTGTGCACAATGTGTGGTTTACTAATGTTGGGTTTGGGTTGACTTAGTATTTTGACCAGTTAGGATGTTTACCAAAGCTTGGGGATTTTTTTCTATGATGATATTATGTATCTGATCTTTTATACCTAACCATTGTGATGTAGTCACATGTCTTCTATAATGAGTTTGATCTATTGGTTGTTATTACTTTCCAATTTTTCTTGTGTAGAAATGAAGTGAATGATGTGACTTTTCTACTATAACCTTTGTGTTGGTGTAAATCACTATTCATTATTTACACTTTACTTAAGTTTCCTTAGGACAATGCATTATTTTATTATTTCTTAGGTGAGACACTTAGGATTTTGTCTTCTCATATGAATTGTCACATTGACAACACTAGAGTAAGCAACTCTAATTTAACACATGGTGTCTACAACACTGGATTTTTCATAATTAACTAAGTTGTCATGTTGACAACATAGTTATTAGCACTCTTATTTTAGCCCATGGTGTCTACAACATAATTTTATGTGCTACACCTTTGTAGGCTTATCCTCTCATCATTACACTTACTCCTATGTTTAATGGAGGATAATCCACTACTAGTGGACATGTGCGTCATTGTAAGACTTATCAGTGTGTTGACTCCTAGTCAATCTAGAGGCCTTTATATTTAGGCACTCCTAGTGTACTTGTACATGACATTACATCAATTAAGTTGATATTCTTAATCTGATCATACTCTTTTGGTCTATTCTTGTGCTTGTGCTTGAGTTCCTTGATCATGGGTGAGTTTGCCCTAAGGTAAATTCTTACATGGTATTAGAGCTAAGGGAAATTCTCTTCACCTAGCCATTGGAGACTGATCTTACTTCACCTCTCTAAGGACACCTCAACTAAGATTCAGAGTATTGCAGTAATTGTGAGCATCTAGAGCCAAAATAAACCTTGCCATTGCATCAAGAATATCAATTCGATGAAATTTGACTATAAATTTGTCTACCCTAGGCCATAGTTGAATTTGAGGCAATTTTTTTTGCAAATCAATACCTAAAGGCCTAATTTTCAAAGTACAATATGATCTATTAGATTTATAATTTAATTTGTTTTAGATTGGTATTTTATTTTTTCTCTGCAATTTTCATCAAAATTTATTTGTAATTTTCAAAGGATTCTTTGGAATTTTTTTGGCCAGTAGGACTTGCAGAGAATTTTTTTTGTTGGAACCGGGTAGTGAAACCTTGGCCCCCATAGGGAATGTTCATTATCAATCTAGAATATTCCATTTTATACCAGCAACTAGTAGTCAGGTTTAAATTTCCATCAGATACTAGCACTCAGTGACATTTACTCACAAATTTGGTAATCGCAGTAACCAAAATCTGGCCAAGCCATAGATTGGCATTACATTCCAACCAACTCTACATTCCATGATGGCCTTTTCTTCTTTTACTCTGTGGCTCTTCCATATTAAACATTGTAGTCAATGCTTGTTTCATCAATGTGGGACTAAACTTTATAAAAATTTCCCTGTTAACAATAATGACCATCATCGGAGATCTAAAAACTTTTTTTGGCATCTCCTGCCCTGTCCCATAGACACATGACACACTGTAGAAGCTCCACAAGGCATATTGTAGAAGCTCCTATGAGTAGTGTAGAGCGGCCAAACTATTTTCCCTTCCCTACGACATTAGGATATTCTGGTGACTGTTGCACCAAACTCTGGCTGTCATTTTTCCAACCACCATGAAAGTGTTGTTGGCAATGCCCCCATCCTCCATGTGTATAGTGGATAGTGCTAGTAGACACCTCAGTACACCACGTGGCATGACCATAGATTGCCTTGGTGATAGCTCAACTTCTGCCATGTAGCTCACTAATAGCCACGTCATCTCTACCATGTTGTGTAGCCATACTACCATGTGTCATCTATACAGCCCAATCAGTAGTGACATCATAAATCTATATTGCCATGTCACCAGGAGGAATTTTTTTGCTAACATTAGCATTTTACTATGCTAAATTTGATAGTTTTTTGACCATCATTTCCAAGAAAAATTGAACTATTGTGATGGTCATTTGACCATCAAATTTAACCTAGTGGTTTTCTCCCCATACCCTTCAAGATACAACTTTGATTTTATAGTCTGACTTTGGGAGGCCATAACTCAGTCATCCAAACTCCAAATTAGGTACATTTTGAAAAAAATTTGGGTAGAATTTTTTGAACATTTTAGTGGTGCTATTCTTTTCTAGTTTTGGTGCACAAATTTGTTAGAAATTGCATTTTTTGGTGATTGTACCTATCTTGCATTTTGCAACTTCAAATGCTCCGTACAGGCTCATTTGGACTCCAAAATTAGTTATTTTTTTTTTTTGAAAGTGCATAATTTTTTGTCCACTTTCTAGATTTGCAAATAGATTATAAGGTTGTGTGTACATCATAAGAATTTTTCTTAGAGCAGAATTCACCTAGGAACTAAGAACTCAAACACAAGCACAATTGTAGACCAGAAAGAGCGTATGATTAGAATGACAATATATTCATTCAATATGTGTTATGAAAGTACACTAGGGGTGCATACATATAAAGGCCTATGAGAAAAATCTAGAATGCCTCAAATTAGCTATATGATAAGCATACAACTAGGCACATGTCCACTAGATATGGGTTATCCTCCATTAAGCATAGAAGTGAGCATGATGATAAGAGGATAAGCCTACAAAGGTGTAACATGAAAATTAGTGTTGTAGACAACATGTGCTAAAAAGGGAGTGCAAATAACTATGTTGTCTACATGAAAACTTAGTGAATGGAGTAGACTCTAGTGTTGTAGACACCATGTGCTGATATAGAGTTGCATGCTTCTGTGTTGTCAATATGACAACTCAAAAAGGTACAAAAATTCCTAAGTGTCTCACAAAATAAAATAATAAAATAATGCAATATAACAAAACAATGCATTAACCTAAGTAAACTTAAGTAAGTGTAAATAGTGAATAATTATTTACACCAACAACCCCCCTTAAGTACAACTTAGGGGAATGACGTAAGCTAACGAAAACTAGGATGAAGTGCATAATGGGTCCCAACTACTAGGCCATGTTAGGTACCCATGTACATAATGAAATGCAATCTCTCATAAAGTGAAGAAAGAGGGAAAACCTCATGGGAAAAACCCTCCCATAAAAAGAGAGATGAATAGGGATGCATGGATGGATGGAGTAATCAAGACCCCCCATTACAACATACATCTAGTACACACAAAAGTGAATATGGAGAAGAACAAGTCCTCAAAAGAGGAAAAAATCCCCCCCCCCCCATAAGAAAGAGGAGGAAGAGAGACAAGGTAGTCACCTCCCTAATGAAGAATGCCTATCAATGAAAGCCACTCCAAGGAAGAAGCTGGTCCAAGAATGTAGAATGATGTTCCTCCCTTTTGGAAGAAAAAATGGAAAAGATATAATCCTGAAGATGTATGGTGGCCCTCAAACTTGCTCAAGTATCCCTATGTCAATTATGATGTTTGCCCCTTCCAACTGTGCTAAAAAGAACAAATGTAAATTTGGCAAGGATGTATGTTGAACCTATCCCAATGAACCATCTGTCTCCTCAATTGACAAACATACCTCTAACAACTGTTGTACATAAGGATCAACAATCATGCCAACCTGTAAAGATTGATCATGTAGAGAATGGACATGGGGGTTAGAGTGAGCCCTCGCAACAACTATAGAAGGACCATCTTCATCAAAGAGAAGATGTAAATCATTAAGGCTATCTCCCAAGTCTACGGTGTGTGACTCCATGAACAAACCTACAATGTCTGCCATGTAGTCATCAACAGAAGCTAGAGTGGGAAGAAAGCATGTACCATGTTGTGCTGGACCTTTTACTATGGCAATGTATGCATGTGGACTATACTGATGATATGACCTCTTGTTGTAACTATTGATAGAACCCCACATGTCTGAATCTATTGAAGCACTATTGCTAGTGTCACTATTAGTTTCCACTATGTATGAAGTGTGGAGAGGATTAGATGATAAGCTAGGTGAAATTTCCTCAAAGTGAACATCCTTCTCCACAAAAATTTGATGAGTCTCTAGTACAACCAATAAATCATCTCTTGGACTATGCAACATCACTAAATCTAGAAGGAACTCAACTTTATGACCATATCCAAGGTGAGTGATTTAGTAAATTGATAGAAGATTGGAGCTACAGTTTGGAATGTAGAGAAAAACTTTGAATTCCCCATTGTCCATTTCCACATGTCCTTTTCCTTCAACTTCCATTTTAGTATCATCTCCCACAAAGATGTGTGGTACCTTTGACTACTTCAATGAAGAAAAGTATCCCTTTGAAGAACCCATATAATAGGAGGCACTTAAATCAAGTATCCATTCCATAGAAGAACTTGAGTTTTCCATAAGTGCTTGCCCTTTACCCTTTGAAGAGGATGGAGTTGAATCCTTAGAAGTACCTGGCACTTGAATCATGTTCTTCTTGAGTAGACTTTCTAGCTCATCAATTCTTTTGGTCTTGCAATGATGCTCATCATGATTTGGCTTTTTGCAATATGCACAAAAAAGTTTGTCCTTCTTTTCATTACTTCTCTTCTTGTTGGAAGAAGAATTACCTTGCTATGAGGAGGATTGTTGTGTCTCAAATTGTGATTTCTACTTCCATTGCTTCTTCTTCTTGTTGCTAGAACTTTTCCCTCCTTAACTTGATTGGTGCTCATCACTAGCCACCAAGGCTTTGGTCTTTGATGACTTGAGAAGTCCTAAATCCATCAAGTGAGATTGTTCAACAATCAACATCTCTACGAATGCATCAAATGTAGGCTTCTAGTAAGCAGTTCCCATGGTCAATTTGTGAGTATTAAAACTCAAAATAAAGGGAGCATACTCTAAAGGTAACCTCTTCACGATGTGATGAATCAACTTTTCATCCTTCATGGGGTTTCAACAATCTTTAAGAAGTGACATTGGCTTTGTTGATGTAATCCTGAATTGTGTCAAAGTTCTTCAAATCCAAGAGAAGTAGATCATCCTCAATCTAAAATCCATTTTCTTTAACCACCTTACCATACAATGGTTCAATTTTGTCCCATGAAAGTTTGGATTTTGTACAACTAACAATGTGAAAGAAGAGATCTCTATGTACACAATTCTTGATAATTCCTAAAGCCTATTGGTCTTGTTTTCTTCTATTCATTGAGTCCTTTAGCATTAGTAGGTTTGGTAATTGTACCATCAACATAAAGACTATAACGTTTTTCTATTAATTTACTCCATGTAATATCTTTCCATGTAGAATAATTGTGTGAAGTTAGAGGTCGACATTTAAATGAACCCATGATGTAGAAAATGAAAAGAGCACAAAAGAGAGACACAAGAACATAGTACACACCCCCCCTTTTCAAAAGACCCCCCCAAAAAAGATGCTTTTGGCACTTTATAAGTAGTACATGTACAATGGGCCACTTGTCAAAATGAACAAAGTGGAATTTTTTATTTTTCTTTTACAACTACCTTTTTGAGCCCCAAATCTATCACTATACATTGTAACTCGAATGTACAACAATTCTAAAAAGTAATCAAAGCTTTACAATGCAAAAAAATTTGTAGTTCTAAAAGTGATAGTTTTGTCCACACAACCCTAGAATTTGACTACAAGTCTAGATAGTAAACAAAAAATGATGCACTTTCAAAAAATGAAACAAAAAAGAGTGATAAGATGTGCCCATACAGAGCATTTGAAGTTGCAAAATGTAGGATTAAGTAGGTATAGTCACCAAAAATTGCAATTTAAAAAAAATCCTTACACCAAAACTAGAAAAGAACACCACCACTAGAAAGTTCAAGAAATTCTACCCAATTTCAAAAAAAATGGCACTTGAATCGGAGTCTAGATGACCAAGTTATGGGCTCGCAAATTTAGGCTGCCAAATCAAAAAGCAATCTAGAGAGGGGTCTAGTAGGAAAAATGCATGCTTAAATTTGACAGTCAAACAACCATCATAGTAGTTCAAAATTGCCTAAAAATGATAGTCAGATGCCTATCAAATTTTTTCCTCTAAAATGATGATGTTAGCAAAAAAGGGCCCTTTAGCTGATGTGGTATTATGGTTGCTGACATCACTCGTATAGATGTGACATGTGGCACTTGTATGGTCATGATGAGGTAGAGGTATGGATTCCTATGTCATCATCTACATGGATACTAAAGTGACTGGTGAGTCAACAATTGACTTGTCCTATTTGCGTGGTAGACTGTGCTGATGTGGCTCCAACTGTATATGCAAGTTGTCTATGTGTCAAGAGGACATGTGGCAGAATGTAAGTGGTTTGTGTGTCATAGCTATCACTATAGGGATGATGCATGTTGTAGGATGATGTGGTCACATATCACTAGAGATGAGTTTGGGTCATTTCCAATGGAAAAATTTGCAGTCGAGTTTACTTTGTAATGGCCAGAATATTCCAATGCATGGCTATGTGTCAGATTTTAAAAATAGTGGGTGCCATAATCTTTAGACTAGCTAGAGATGGGCCAAAAAGGGAATAGTCATGCCAAATTATAGGTTTTGTAATTGGTGGTGGGACAAGCAATAGTCCCACATTGATGTCAAATGTGTGCAATTTAGTGCTTAAAAACATGAACCTGTGGAGGACATAAAACACAATCACTAGTAGTTTAAGAGCTAGCCATTTGGGTTTGCTAGTGGTTTATGTGGATTTGGTCTACCAGTCTATGGTGTGCAAAAATGAGGTATGGCTTCCTATTGTGTAGCCAAAAAAATTTGTTTATGGTGCGAGTTGATTTAATCCTCCAATTAAAAAAATATTTCTTTGTGAACAAACAACCTCCAAATTGTAGAGTTGGGGCGTCACTACCTAATTTTGCTAAAAAAGAATTTCTCTGCTACTTGCCCAAAGGGAAATTTTTTTAATAAAAAATATTGATGAAAATAAAATTGTAGAGAATTAAAAAAGCAGATCCGAATTAAATTAAATTGCATATCTGAAAATGACCATACCCAAACTACAAATTGGGGCCTTTGGGTGCTGATTTGCAAAAAAAATTTGCCTCGCAATCAACTCTGGGCTAATGTAGCCAAATTTATAGTCAATCTTCACCAAATCAACATTCTAGATACAATAGCAAGGTCAAATCTGGCTCTAGACAGTCCCAGTTTCGGCAGTACTTCAAATTTGCCCTGAGGTGCTAAAACAACAATGGTCTTGAATGGCTATGTGATGAGAAAATCTCTAGGCTTTGATAACATGTAAAAATTTTCCTTAGGGAAGAATTCATCCAAGAATAAGAACTCAAACAAAAGCACAACTATAGACCAAAAAGAGGGAGTATGATCAGAATGATGATATATTCATTAAATATGAATTATGAAAGTACACTAGGAGTTCCTGTATATAAAGGCCTCTGAGATACATCTAGAATGCCTCAAAATTAGTGACATGATAAGTCATGCAACTAGGCACATATCCACCAAATATGGGTTATCCTCCATTAAGCACAAAAGTGAGTGCGATGATGAGAGGACCAGCCTACAAGGGTGTAACATGCAAATCAGTGTTGTAGACAACATGTGCTAAAAAGGGAGTACAAATAACTATATTCTCTACATGAAAACTCAATGAATGAATCAAACTCCAGTGTTGTAGACACCATGTGCTAAAATAGAGTTGTGTGCTTCTGTGTTGTCAACATGATAACTCAAAAAGGTACACAAACTCCTAAGTGTCTCACAAAATAAAATAATAAAATAATGCAATTTAATAAAATAATGCATTAACCTAAGTAAACTTATGTAAGTGTAAATAGAGAATAATTATCTACACCAACTGATAGAAATATCACTTTTAGACTTAGGGCCTTTTCTGCATTGTATTGCTTTGATTTCTTTTCAAAATTGTTGTACATCTGAGCTACAATGCTTAGTGACAAATTTGAGCCTCAAAAAGCAGTTGTAAACATCAAAATCAAAAGTCCACTTTGTACATTTTGACAAGTGGCCTATTGTACATGCACTACATATAAAGTGCCAAAAGCATCATTTTTGGGGGGGTCTTTTGATTGAGTCAATAGGGGGGTGTCTTGTGTTCTTGTGTCTCTCTTTTGTGCTCTTTTTCATTTTTTGCATCATGGGTTCACCTAAAAATCCACTTCTAACTTCACATAATTATACTACATGGAAAGATATTGTATGGAGTAGATTAATGGAAAAAGGTTCAAATCTGCATGTTGATGGTACAATTACAAAACCCACTAATGCTACAAAACTAGTTGATTGGAAAATAAAAGACAATCAAGCTTTAGGAATTATTAGGAGTTGTGTACATAGAGATCTCTTCTTCCACATTTCTAGTTTCAAGGAACCCAGGGCTACTTGAGACAAACTTGAAGGGTTGTATGGTAAGGTGGATGAGAAAAAGGGATACTAGATTGAGGATGATATACTTCTCTTGGATCCTAAGAATTTTGACACAATTCAAGATTATATCAACAAAGCCAATGAATTGAGAGTACTACTTGAAGATTGTGGTAATCCCATGAAGGATGATCAATTGATTCATCACATTTGAGGAGGTTACCTTCAGAGTATGCATCTTTTGTGTCGAGTTACAATACTCATATATTGACCATGGGAAGTGCCTTCACTAAGCCTAAATTTGATGCATTTGTATAAATCTTGATGTTGGAACAATCTAAGTTAATAGATATGGGAATTCTCAAGCCATCAAAGACCAAAGCATTAGTTGCTAGCAATGAGAACCAATCAAATCAACAAGGTAAAATTTTAACCAACATAAAAAAGAAGTAGTGAAAGCAAAAATCACAATGAGAGACACAATAATCTTCCTCCTCATAGCAAGGCAATTCTTCTTCCAACAAGAAGGGAAGAAATGACAAGCAGGAAAAATTGTTTTGTGCATATTGCAAGAAACTGAATCATGATGAGCATCACTGCAAGACTAAGAGAATTGATGAGTTGGAAAACCTATTCAAGAAGAACAAAATAAATGTGCCAAATGCTTCCAAGGATTCAACTCCATCCACTTCAAAGGGAAAAGGGCAAGCAATTATGGCTAGTTCAAGTTCATCAACAAAATGGATTCTTGACTTAGGTGCCTCATATCACATGGGTTCTTCAAAAGGAAACTTTTCCTCATTGAAGTATTCTAAGGTACCACACATCTTTGTAGGAGATAATACCAAAATGGAAGTTGAAGGGAAAGGACAAGTTGAGATGGAAAATGGAGAGTTCCAAAAAGTTCTCTATGTTCCCAACCTTAGCTCTAATCTCCTTTCACTCTACCAAATCACTCACTATGGAGATGACAACAAAGTTGAGTTCCTTCCTAATTCAGTAATGGTATGCAATCTTAAAGATGATTCATTGATTACAATGGGTAAAGTCAATCATCACAAAAGGCCTTTTTTTTCCCCCACTTTGTGCCTAAGTCTCCTTCACATGCCTTGTTAACTCAATCTCATTTACAAATCCAATTATGGCATGAGCGGTATGGTCATCTTCCCTTTTACTATCTTCATCAACTTTGCACAAACAATATTTTCAAAGGTCTACCTACAATCAAATTTTCTAGGGGTGAATGTTCAAGTTGTTCAATGGATATGCATCTAGAAGAGAAGTATGATAAAGATAAGTCTTTGAGAGCATCAATTACTCTTAAGTTGGTTCACACAATTCTAGCAGGTCCTTTTGTAGTAACATCAGTTAGCAAAGGTTACTACATCCTCATTTTCATTGATGAATTTTCATGCTACACATGGGTCTACTTTTTTATCACAAGAATGAAGTGTTTGATAGGTTTCTAGCCTTCAAAAGTCTTGTTGAAAAGAAATCAAAGAAAGCCATCAAGGTTCTTCATATGGACAATGAAAGCAAATATGTGAACTCAAGAGTTAGAGACTTTTGTAAGCTTGAGGGTATTGATCTTTAGATTCTAGTAGCATTCAGTCCTCAAAAGACAAGTGTTGTAGAAATGAGGATTAGAACTTTTAAGTCTATGGCAAGTTGCATGATTCAAGAATTGTCTCTTGATTTGTCACTTGAAATCAAAGCTATAAGAAGTGCCAATCACATACTTAACAGATCTTCTCATAATAGCTAAGATGGAAAGACTCCTTTTGAGGCATGGTGTAGTAGAAAAATAGATGTGAAACACTTCAAAGTCATTGCTTGTCCAACATGGGCAAATATATCTTCTAGAGAATGCAAGGCATCACCACCAAGGCCTTGCACTTTCATCGGATATGAAGATAGTGTTAAGGCATATAGACTTATGGATCCTTAGACTCATTAGATTTTTGTAGAGAGGAATGTTAACTTTGAGAAAATTTCACCTAGCTTATCCTCTAATCCTCTCCACACTTCATACATTGTGGAAACTGATAGTGACACCAACGATAGTGATTCAATAGATTCAGATATGTGGGATCCTATTGAAAGATATAGCATGGAATCACAACATTAGCACATTCCACATGCATACATTTCTATTGTGATAGGTCCATGCAAATGAAAACAACAGGGTACACCTTTTCTTCCAATTTCAGCAATAGGGGATGACTACATAACAAATATTTCAAGTTTTTTTGTGGAGTCATACATAGCAGATTTGGGGGACATCATTGATGATATACATGTTCTCTTTGATGAAGAAGATCCTTCTTCAGTTGTTGTGAGGGCCCACTTTGACCCTCTTGTGCATTCTCTACATGATCAGTCTTCACAGGTTGATATGACTGTGGATCCTTATGTACAATAGTTGTAGTAGGTCACTTTATCATTTGAGGAGATAGTTGATTATTTGGAATATGTTCTACATACATCCTTTCTCAATCTAACCATGTTCTTTTCAGTAGTTTTGGAAGGGGTAACCATTAGTATCGACACAGGGCGAGTTGAGAAGGTTTCAAATGCATCATTGATCTTTGAGATTCTTTCTATACATTAGGGAAGTATCTCATATGTACCTATGATATTCTTTGTTCCTAAGGGGAGGAACATTATTCAATAGCCATGGATCAGCTTCTACATTAGAGCCACTATCACTAATTGGCATTGTACATTGGGGGGGGGGGGGGGGGGGGTGACTACCTTGTTTCCTTTCTTCTTCTCTCTTCTAGGGGAGACCTTTTCCTCTTTTGGGATTGTGTTCTTCTCATACTTCTTCATTATATATACTTGATGTATGTCATAATGGGGGGGTCTTGATTACTCCATCCATACATGCATCTTGTTTTTCATCTCTCTTTTTGGGGGAGGGTTATTCCCATGAGGTTTTCCCTTGCTCTCTACTTTATGAGAGATTTCATTGCATTTTGTACATGGGTACCTAATATGGCCTAGTATTTGGGACCCATCATGCATTCTCATGTTAGCTTTCATAAGTTTAAGTGCATTCCCCTAAGTTGTGCTTAAGGGGGGGTGTTGGTGTAAATAAGTATTCACTATTTACACTTTACTTAAGTTTACTTAGGTCAATGCATTATTTTATTATTTTTTAGGTGAGACACTTAGGAGTTTGCATACTCATATGAGTTGTCATGTTGACAACACTGGAGTAGGCAACTCTAATTCAACACAAGGTGTCTACAACATTAGAGTTTGCATAATTAACTGAGTTGTCATGTTGACAACATAGTTATTAGCACTCTTATTTTAGCACATGGTGTCTACAACATAATTTTATGTGCTACACCTTATTAGGCTTATCCTCTCATCATCGCACTTACTCCTGTGCTTAATGGAGGATAATCCACTCCTGGTGGACATGTACCTTTTTGTAAGACTTATCGGTGTGCTAGCTCCTAATTAGTCTAGAGGCCTTTATATTCAAGCACTCCTAGTGTACTTGTACATGACATTACATCAATTTAGTTGATATTGTTATTTTGATCATACTCTTTTGGTCTATTCTTGTTCTTGTGCTTGAGTTCCTTGATCTTAGGAGAGTTTTTCCTAAGACAAATTCTTACTCTTTGAGCATTCGATCAGTTATCTTTGGATTGATTCCTAGTTGCTTGTATAGGACTGAGGTGATTATGTGATTTTTTTTAATGATGTCATGGTTTTTTATATGTATAATTGATTTTGGATCAATCATGTTAGGATGATTATATTGGTAAATCAGTGATATTTTAGTACTTTCTAGTTGCTTGTTTAAGAACTAATGTGGGGTTTTATGGTCATATGAGACCTTCTTCTTTTGATAAGATTAGGGTAGGTTATTTGTATATCATGTTAGGAAGTGGCTTGTAATGGAGGCTAGAGCCCTAAGTGGCTTCCTAGATGACCCATTGTAGGTTTTTTTAATAAGTGATAACATTTCATCAAATGGGTTTAAAATAGATTAATAAGATATGGTGCCACATTAAGTCACTAGGGGGTTGGAGTCCAACAAGGCTACTAGGGTAACCTTATAGATGGTTTATGCAATGACACTCGCCCACTTGCATAGTAGATTTCCTACATGTCCGTGTTACCTCTATGATTAGTTGATTCTTGTATCTTGGTACCATTTGAGATTATTTTCTTTTAGGTGTTTCCTTGACCTAGATGTTGGTTTTGACTTGTGTTTTAATATCCATTTGGGACTTGAGTTTATCTCCTTAGTATAGTGGAAGTGGGCCATTTAGGTTCCATGAGGTTGGGTGGTAGTGCATATTTATATACCATTGAGATCCAATTATTGGATTTCAGTGTTGGATGTGCTTGTGCATATGTTCCTTTCTATTTGATCTTATATTTCTATTGAATGGTTTTATTCTATTGTATTATATTTTTTATCAAAAATCTTATGAGATTTTTATATTATTTATGATGTATATCTTTCAACCTTTCATACCCTTTGACTTGTACAATGGATGATTGTGCATTCTGATTATTTCCAAGTGGCATCTTGTAATTGTATATTATTTAAATGGATTTGCACTTGTATTTATTCTTTGATGTGGATTTTTTATGTATTGGATTTAGTATTTAATTAAACTTAAATTTGATTCAACACCATGGGACCCTTAGGAGATATAATATATTTATGATGGTTGTATTTATGTGAGTTATTGCTTCTGCTATATTATATCTATTGTTGTTTATTATCTTTCACAAAAAAATGTTTGACAAACTTAGTAAAACTTTAGGTTAATTTCTTTTGGTTTCCCTAGTGGGGCATTACAAATTTCCTTTGAACTTTGGCAGTTTGCAACTAGGATGCCAGTTGATCACTCATAATTTGAGCCTAGCATACATACTAATTGTCTATGTACACCATTTGCACCAAGAAGTAGTAGTATTTTATAAAATTTAGGCCATCCTCATCTTCCTTTAGCTACTATACTAACACCATAATGTCTATGATCTCTATCTTCATTTTGGTACAATATAGTCTTTGGCAACTTGTTTCTACTACTCTTAGCTATGCCAAGGAAATCCTCATAGTATATTCCTCCTTAGTTTGATCTCACACAACCAATATAAGTGTCCACATCTACGGGGGAAAATTTTTTCATCACTTTTGTGATCAAGGAAGAAGCTCAAACAAGGAAAGTTTGGTATCTTGAACTTGATGATAATATGTTTTGGCTTGATTTCACTTCTTATCAAGGATGAACCTAAAGACTTATCTTGTCCACCTAGAGTTATGAACTACCTAGGAGATTGGTACATGCATAATTTTAACTAGACCTGCACGACAAGGTTGGAAATGCAAACGGAGAAGGGAGAGCCCAAAATCTTGATGAAAAGTGACCTAAACCAACTTCCAAACTAGACTTGGACTTGGATCAAACATACTACAACATGCCTGTTGGAAGCATGAATGTTGATGATATTCCTAAGGGGGAGTATTGTAGAAACTTGATTAGATCATTATCATGATGATATATTACATTCATGAATATGTTTTTCATTGATGTCAATATAACTTAGTTTTATGTCATATCTGATAGAAGAACAACAACAAGATCAAGTTGGTACATATAGAAAGATGAGCATTTTCACTAAGCAAGGTTAAAGGGAGATTATAATAAGTGTCTAGTATATGCAGCTAACCTTGAAAGCATAAGATATTAAGTCTAGAAGAAGTTATGCAAGTTTTGATGAAGACTATTCTAAGATAGAGTTTAAAGAAACATATTTTGGTAAACTTGTTATATCTCTTAGTAGATTTGTTATCCTAAGAAGTTAAAGTTAAAGATGTGAAGAAGACATGTTGGCAATGATGTGGCTAAGCTTTCTCATCATTATGATATGTGTATGAAAAGATATTCAAGTTGCAAGCTGAAAGATTAATTTTATTGCTAAGTGTAATGTGTTCTTAATGTGGTCCTATAATAATAAATTAAGAAGGTGTAACAACAGACTTAGGGAATTGTTTTATGGTTTCAGTATAAAGGAAGGATATTTTCCTTTATCATATATGGTATGGATGAAGAGAGAAATGCAAATTATTATAAGTAGCACAATAGAGGAATGCAAAGATAAGAAGAGCTAATCTTAAGTGAAGGAAACTTCATTGCCGGTGTTTTATTGTGTGATCTAAAGTTGGATATTTAGATTTGAGGTTTGTGACATAGTCTACAAGGTCTGACAGTGATTGGTTTGGTTGACAGGAAAGAGGAAATAAGTTATAGTACAATACACACAATTATTCTATAAGGAATAGTTGAGAGATTAGTTGGATAATGAGTTCAGTTATCTTGCCCTAGAAGCTCTTTGGACAATGGATCCTTCTGTCTTCTATAACTCTTGATAGGGTTGGTACAACTCCTAATAGGGTTAGAATCTTCTAAAAAGAATTCAAAGTCTCCTAATAGGGACTCATATGTACTAAATTTTGTAATAGACTCCTAATAGGGTGCATCCTCTAACAAGGAATATTTATATTAGTGCATCATCTTGTGGGAATCATTTCCATCAGGGTTTTCCCTTTGATCAAGGGTCTCCCTAGTTAACATATCTTGTGTAATTGTCTATGTGCTTCTTGCTATGGTTGTTGTTTTCTTTGATTGAATGGATAAGATTATTTAAGGTTGATAAATGTTTTAATTATTAGAAAAATAATTCAACACCCCCCCCCCCCTTATCTTGGTGGACTATTGTTTCTAACAATTGGTATCAAAATGTCAGGTCCTTGAAGATAAAGTTTAATAAATTTGGGAGATCCATGGTAAACATATTTAGGAAAGATAGTCCTACATTTGACAGAGGAAATTTTGACACCCGGATGGTGGAAATTGTTGATGACTTATTAGATTTGTGTAAAGAATAGATCATTGAGTTTCCAGATACAAAATCCTTCTGTGTATACAAAAGAATAGAAGCACAAGAAAGGATAGATCTAGATTCAAAGAAGACATAAAGATAAATGAAGGTATTGATCTGCTTATGAATAGAGAACCAGAAGGTATGAAAATTTTTGTTTATTGCACATGTAAAGAATTTGGTCATTTTTTGACTATATGTCATAAGAGATTAAGAAAAACTAGAAAGAGATCACTTTCTGATAGAGTTGAAGAATTTAGAGAAAGTATGGAAAGATCCTTGAAAGACTATGATAATAAGTCTAGATTGGTCAATGAAGAGCAAGTAATAGAAGAAATAGTTTTGGAGACTATTATGGAAAGTGAAAATGTAAGAATTGATGAGAAATTTGGGATGCAAGAAAGAATAATTGGTTACAATTTAGATGATGATAATGTTGTTACTAAACCACGAAATGATGAATTATTCCTTGAGACTAACAATGACTTGTGGAATGAAGGAGAGCCAAGGAAGGAACAAAGCTTCAAACCTTTAGTAGAGCCAAGAGTTGAGATAACTCTTACTTTGGGTAAGAATATGGCTAAGAATCATCCACCTAAGCAAATCATCAAAAGAAAAGATAAAGGAGTGATGAAAAGAAGTAGAATCAATGAAGAACTATGTTTGATATCTCAAGTTGAACCAAAGAATGCCGATGAAGCATGTAAAGGTGAATATTGGAAGCAAGATATAAAAGAGGAATTGGATCAGAGAGTAAAGAATGAGACATGGGAATTGGTCCCCAAACTAGCAAATAAGAAACTGGTAGGAACAAAAGGGGTATTTAGAAACAAGATAAATGAACAATGAGAAGTTGTAAGAAACAAAGAAAGATATGTATGTAAAAGTTACTCATAGTAAGAAGGAATAAACTATGATGAGACCTATGCTCCTATGGAAAGAATAGAAGAAGTAAGGTTATTCTTAGCATATGCATCATATGAGAAATTATTTTTTCCCCACTTTTTGTCCTCTCATTGATTAGTAAAAGTGAAAACTTATGCTTTAGTGAGTTCTTAGTTTTGTTTGAGTCTAGTTCTAAGCCTTATTAGGTGAAATGAGTCTCCATTAGATTTCTCCATTTCTCCTTCTATGTATTTCATAGCTAGGTGGTTCTTCATTTTTTCAAGGGATTGTATGGGTAGGTTAGTGCCTAGTCCAATGGAGATTCATGTTGATCTTACAAAGGTAATTTACAAAATTATATTTACTTTTGGTTTGTCACTTTTGCAATAAAAAAAAAATCTTGCAAAAATTTAGATTTCATGTTCTCCTTAGTGCGTTTCTAACCCATGAAGACAATTTCCCACAAAGGCCACCAAATGATGCATATGGATCAAAGTAAGAAAATAGAAAAGTACCCTATGGTGAATCCATGTTTCCTTTATGATTATTTACCTTAGAAAATGTTTAGGATTCATTATAGGTCTCATAATCATTCTACGTAGAAAGCTCAAAACCAACTTCTTTTTGGCAGGCTTTTAACCCATGAAGTTGGTTTTCCACAAAATACAATTCTAAGGGAAAAGAAACAATAAGTGGGCCCCTATAGAGTTTTTGCACTTCCCTAAGAAATTTCCAAACCCAAAACGGATAATGGTCTAAAAGTCAATTAAAAAGGAAGTGTCGAAAGAAAAACACAAATTGTCTTCTCCTCAGCTAGTTTTCAACCCATGAAGACAATTTCCCAAATTTTAAAGAAAATCAAGCTAGTAAGCAGATTGGACCCACAATTTGTGCATAACACATCTCAAGATGATAGTAGAAGGAATCTAACCATTATAGGAAAGAGTTGATAAATATAATTCAACCTAGCGGATATTTTCCCATGGAATACTTTATTGTTAAATTCCCGAAACTTAAAGGAAAATGGGAAAGTAAGTATGGGGAGATAGAAAGTTACCATTGGGCTAATAGAATATTAAAGAGACCTCAAGATATATATTAGAACCATGCATTTACTATTTCAATGGATCTCTCCTTCAATTCATTCGTGTGGTGCAAATTTTGAAGATCAACAGATGGATCGAAGCTCCCATATATATGGAAACATAAACAGTTGAACAAACTAACACTCTTTTTCTTGAACTATTATTTTGTTAATGTGCTTAGCTTTTTCAAAAATCTAGTATCTATTGCATTAGCTATTCTTCTCATTTTCTTGATTCAAAATTCATTTTAAAAAAGAATGGTAGCTAGATTTGCAAGTTTCGGCTAGTTGAATGGAATCAAATCTCAATTGCAAAATTTCACAAATACTTCCCTTCATTTTTATGATATGAAGGATTTCAAAAGGAGAGTGAAGTTGGAGCTGATCCATCCCATTACTGAGAAGCTATGAGTATGTGGGTTAGTCAAGGTAGTTGGTTTCACAGTTGAAGTCAAGGCCCCAAAATTAATCTATGAATGTATAAATCATTACAACCCAAACATAAGGTAAATTGTGCTACTAGATGACATAGTGTTGATCTCCATCGACAGGAAAACTATGGTGAATTATCTTCGAGTTCCAGAATGAGAGGAATTTTTAGATTTGACATTCAGAGGAGTCATTTCTAAGTTCTCTGCCAAGAAGATGATCTGGAGGAAGGAAATCATGAAAACATGGTTCCAAAAACCACAAAGTGCCAAGAGTAAGGTTCCTAAGACTTTGTTTGGGACTAATTTCAAACATGGGGTTATTGATATCTTGGTCCTCTTACACAAATTGAAAGGTGAGGTAGAAGCTTTAAATTTTTTTGAGAAATATTTCCTTTTAGTGCAAGTCATCTGCTTTGACACCCAATATATTGATTGGGTTCATGAGGTAAGTGAGATTTTGTCCAATGCTCTTCCTATCGCAAAGTTATACAACACATTCTATATGTCCTCTTTCCTCATTTACATGTTAGCTTCTTTACAATTATGGCCAGGCCTTTCAAGAGTGGAAAAATTTCCTAATGACGTGAAGTCTTATGAGTTTTACCCATGCTTATAGTTGGAAAGTAGTTATGTAGAGTATGTAAAAGTTAATGATGCATTCACCATGAGAATTTGAAAGGAGCTTTAGGGATCCTAGAAAGGAGATTTAGTCCTAAAGCCATGGCAGCCATCAACCAATTTGGGAGTTACTTCATCCAATTCTCATCCTTTTCTTATTTGTGTCTTGTAGCTTTTGATGGTTTCCCCTTGAAGTTGTCAAGGTATCCTAGTGATATTATCATGTTGATTGAGATCATGCGATAGGCTACTCAAGTGAATGTACTGTGTTGGAGTCTAAAGAAGAAAGGGTACAAGTTTCCCATGAAAGTGGGAACCTCCAATTGTGAAACCCATTTCGATGCCAAGAATATTTTGAGGGTGTTTGAAATGAAGTATAAGTTGGAGATGTATGAAGTATTGAGGCCTATGTTTGATCTGAATGGGTATGCAAGGGAGGTTTTACAAATTGGAAGTGTTATCAAGCACATCACCACCATTGAGGACTACTGGGCTGATTGCAAGGATGATTTTGCAAGCTATGACTATGCTTTCACCAGGCTAACAGTTGATCAAGTAAAAATTTATAACGTTAATATTGATATTGATGTAGAGGGAGTAGAAGATGATGGTTAGAATATGTATAGTAATGCTTATCTGACCAAGCTAAGAGGCACTTTGATAAGCTTGGAACCTTATGAAGATGCAGGAGAAGAGTTAGATATAATGATGGCTTAGATTATGAAAAGTACTAGGAAGTGGGTCGAATGGACCACAACCAAAAGAAGTTGAAGCAAAAATACAAGCACTCAAGCTTCTCCAACAATTGTAGTGGCTTCCTCCTCCCAAGATGGTATATCAGGTGCAACCTTGGCCATTAACCAAGGGTTGGCTCAACCATTAGATGGAGGTGATCAGCCTCCTAACAAAAATATTTCCATAGCCAAGACTTGTCAAGATGGCTACCTCCTAGTGATTGGAACTCCATCAGAAGATGGAGGAACCAAAAGATAGTGCAGTCACTCTGGCCCTCTTGCCTCATAATAGCCTAGTTCCATCTATAAGTGATGTAGTTCTCCTACTAAGAAGTCCTCAAGTGCAAGTAGTTGATCAAGGAGATGGAGGAAGCAGTGATAGTGATTCTACTGAACCTGATGAGGAAATGAAGAAGACTGAAGAAATGAGTGAGTCTACTCTTGTCAGAGGTGATTTCACAAGACCTAGAGAATCCTTTCTCTTTGGCCACAAAAGAAATCACCCTAGTCAAGAGTAAGATGTTTAGCATAGACTCTCTCGAGATTGCCTCCAAGGTGATAGGCACATATTCATGGCTAGAGGGCACTCTAGATGGAAAGAGAAAGAGGAAAGATGAAGGAGCCCCCAAAAAGGATACCTTATCTCTTACTATCTACTCTAGATTAGCATTAAGCAAGGTTAAGAAGTAGAAGACCTTGTCCATCCTTGAACAAGATCTTGAAATAGGGCATGTGACAATGGAAATTGCAAAGCCTACCAAAGAAGGAAGAATCAAAGATTTTTCTATAAATGACTTTTCCTTACACTTTGTAGATCTTGGGGAGGCTAGACATGACACTAAGGTTAGGTTGTGGAAGTCAAAAAATGAGGTAATAGAGGGATAACTTGAAAGCCTCAAATTATCAAAGGTCAAAATGAAGGAATAAATCCAAGAATTGAATGGCTTCATCAGACAATTGGTCACTCCATTGGCAAGAATTTCCAAAATGCCTATTATTAGCGATCCCACTACTGTTAATGTCCAATAACTCATCTCCAAGAAGATAAACACTTTAGGAAAATTAACAGAGAATGGAGTAGGAAACTCAAGTTGGAGGGACTCACTAGTATAGAATAGATTGGCAATTCCATACTAAGGCCAGAGATAGAAAATGAAAACATTTTAGCTAGAAAATGAAAACATTTTAGCTAACAGAGCTACCCTAGTAGCAGAAAGGGTTAAAAGTGAAGATTGTGTCTCTTTACTCAAGATGATCATCCAAATGAAGGCTAAGGAGGTTGTCAAAGTGAAGATCTTTCCTTAAGGAGATACACCTTTATTTGAGTAGCTTCAAAGCATATAGTTCATGTCCAAGATGATCATGGTGGCAGAGGAAGGGCTTAAGGAAACAAAAGCTAAAATGAAGAAGGATCAAGATAAAGAATATGAAATCCTAAGAGGCCTACATACAAATTTTCAAAATAATGCATAACGGAAAGGAATCATTGGAATAACTATCATGTAGACAAACTTCTTCAACTTCATAAATAGTTTGATAGGAATATCCTTTGGTCACCAAAACAAAGTTTTCAATCTATAAAAACTTGCCATGTGTGTATACCTAGTCACGGACGAAATACAAGACCAGTTGAGTGCTATCAAAGATTTGGATAGGGAAAATTCTAAATGGTTCTTAAGGTACACTAATGTACATGTACATAGGCATGAGGAGTTGATTTCAATCATTCTTGTTGCTAAGGCCTATAGAATAAAATCAAAAAAGGGGAAGAAGGCGAAGTGATTCATGTTCCACCCCTTTCATATTTTGATGTAATGATTGTAACAGACAAACTAGCTCCTTGCCATTTTCCATTTTTGAAGAGATGAACTGATTTAAGTTCCTTTATAACGGTCATCTCAAAATCCTATATGTATTAGAATGAAAGATTAATAAAAGGGTGGCTAATTTTTGGTGTGAAATACTTGATGTTGCAGAGATAATTGAATGGTATTTTTTGTCAAGTATTTCCTATTCCATTCTATTTTATGTTAATTGCATGTTTTCTCTTCATCTGAATTAAAACAAGGAACAAATAGAGCTCCATTCCCCTATTTTTAGGCAATGAGCTGTATATGATAGTATTGTCATCATAGGTTCAAGAGAAATCATTTTTGTGTTTCCCTTCAAGTTAGTCTTTCTTTCTCTACAGTTAGTTTACTACTAAATGAATTTAGTATTAGTTAGTATGCATTATTGAATCGTTAAGTCTCATGGGTTCATAAGATGTGTGAATTCATAAACTTAATCAATCTTAAATACCATTTCTTGCCTAATTTGGTTCCTATTTAGGCCTAGCTCAGTTTACCTCTTCTATTTTAGGTTTAAGAACACACCCAATTTTAGATTTAGAAACAAACATAATTCATTGTAAATCATACTGTAATAGGGAGCTATACCTAAAAATAAAGAGGAAGGTTAGTCTTTTCAAAAGCAACTTTCCAACTATTGTAACTAGGTATTGTTCATAAATTTGGGCATCTAAGAGTTAAATAAAAAAAAAATATGTTTACCAATGGATCAAATTCTAAAGAATGAGACATGGGAATCGGTCCCCAGACCAGCAAACAAGAATGTGATTGGAACAAAATGGGTATTCAAAAACAAGATAAATGAACAAAGAGAAGTTGTAAGAAACAAAGTAAGATTGGTATGTCAATGTTACTTGTAGTAAGAAGAAATATACTATGATGAGACCTATGCTCTTGTGGCAAGAATAGAAGGAGTAAGGTTATTCTTAGCATATGCAACATATAAGAAATTCAAGGTGTATTAGATGGATGTCAAGTCAACATTTATGAATGGAGAACTTGAAGAAGAGTTATACATAAAACATCTTAAAGATTTTCCTCTGACAGATTATGAAGACATAGTATGCAGATTGAAGAAAGCATTATATGGCTTGAAGCAAGCACTCATAACCTAGTATACAAGGTTGGACAAGCATTTGAAAAAGCTTGGATATAGAAAAGGTATGGCAGATAACAATCTCTATTGGAAAGAAATTGATGATGGATTGATGATCTTAGTAATACATGTTGATTATATCATATTTTAAGGAAATGGTGATGAAAGTGACAAGTTTGCAGAAGAAATGAAGAAGGAATTTGAAATGAGCATGATAGGAGAAATGAAATATTTTCTAGGATTACCAATTGTATAGGATAAAGAAGGAATCTTTTATTTCTTAGACTAAGTATTTGAAAGATTTACTAAAAAGGTTTGGTTTGGAAACATGTAAACCCATTGGAACACCTATGATAATTGGACAGAAGTTATCTACAAAGGATGAGATACCTGCTATTGAGTAGAAGAAGTACAGATCTAGGATTGAAGGATTGCAATATCTAACTCACACAAGGTTGGATATAGAAAATGTGGTTGGAATTGTTGCAAGATTCCAAGCTGATCCTAGAGAAGCACATTATGCAGTAGTCAAAAGGATATAGACACCAAAGTTCATATTATGGTATGATAGATCTAAGGATTTCACTTTATGTGCTTATACTGGTGTTGGTTGGGTAGGAAATATCAATGACACAAAGAGCACCAGTGGTGGAGCCTTCTTTCTTGGAGGAAGATTGACTTCTTGGCTAAGAAAGAAGTAGAATTGTACCTCACAAAGTATAGTGAAAGACAAATATGTTGCAGTAGCAAACAATCGTAATCAATTTGTTTGGATAAAATAGATGTTGAAGGATATAAGGATAGAATTCAGCCTATTGTCATACATTGTGACAAAACAAGCACAGTAAATATGGCTAAGAACCCAGTGTTGCATTTTAAGACTAAGCACATTTCTATCAAATATCACATGTTGAGAGAGAACTTTGTAGAAAAGGAAATTAGATTGGATTATGTGATCACTAAAGAGCAGATTGCATATATCTTCACTGAGCCTTTTCCCGAAGAGACTTTTGATTATTTGCAAGGTATGCTAGGGGTTATGCCCATTCCTACATCAGAATACATGATGCAAGATTGCATTAGTCCAGTGTAATAGAGCACTATTGTTTGTCTGGACTAAATGTTGATGCTTCATGTATGGGGGAGTATCTAGGATGGATAGGGTCATCTAGGACTCTTGTTAAGTGTTGTTTTTGAAACAATATATTTGGACACTTAAGCTAGTTAGAAATAGTTGTTGTAGAGTTTGATGGCTACTGAAACATTTGACATTGATATCAATGGGGGGTAAGTTAGCATGACAAATAGTGCATAGAAAAATAGTTTGGAAAGCATGGAAAAAAATATATTAGGAAAAGTACAAAATGGAAGAATGATTGATGAAGAGGATTTGAAAAGAAAGGTTAACGGTCTTTTGCAGTTGGTATTCTTGGAACTAGATGTTTTTCATCTATGTTGCCATCAATGAAAAAGGGAGAGATTGTTGGAAGCATGAATGTTGATGATATTCCTATGGGGGAGTATTGTAGAAACATTATTAGAGCATTATCATGATGATATGTTACCTTCATGAATGTGTTTGTCATCAATGTCAACATAGTAGTTTTATGTGGTATCTAATAGAAGAACAAGAGAAAGATAAAGTTGGTACAAATAGACAATTGAGCATTTTCACTAAGCGAGGTTAAAGGGAGAATATACTAAGTGTCTAGTAGATGTAGCTAACCTTGGAAGCATAAGATATTAAGTCTGGAAGAAGTTATACAAGTTTTGGTGCAGAATATTTTGAGATAGAGTTTATAGAGACATGTTCTAGTAAACTTGTTATATCTCTTAGTAGAGTTGTTATTCTGAGAAGCCAAAGTTAAAGTTGTGAAGAAGACATGTTGGAGATGACATAGCTAAGTTTTCTCGTCATAATGATACGTGTACAGAAAGATATTCAAGTTACAAGGTGAAAGATTCATGTTATCATTTAATGTAACATGTTCTTAATGCAGTCCTATAATAATTAATTGAGAAGGTGTAATAGCCAACTCAAGGAATTTTTTTATGGATTCGGTATAAAGGAAGGACATTTTTCTTTATCATATATGGTGTGGATGAAGAGAGGAATGCGAATGATTGTAAGAAACACAAGAGGGGAATGCGAAAATAAGCAGAGATAAGTAGAAGTGAAGGAAACTTCATTGCCAAGGTTTTATTATGTGATCCAAAGTTGGATACTTGGATTTGAGGTTCCTGACCTAGTCTACAAGGTTTGACAATGATTGGTCTAGTTGACAAGACAAATTAAAGAAGTTACAATACAGTACACATGATTATTCTACAAGGAATAGTTGAGAGATCAGTTGGACAGTGAATTTGGTGATCTTGCCCCAGAAGTTGTTTGGATAGTGGGTCCTTTTTTCTTCTACAACTCCTAACAAGGTTGGAATCTTCTAACAATGATTCAATGTCTCCTAACAGAGACTCATATGTACTAAATGTTGTAATAGACTCCTAACAATGTCCATCCTCTAACAACGAATATTTATATTAGTGCATCATCTTGTAGGCATCATTCCTACTAGGGTTTTTCCTCTGATCAAGGGTTTCCCTAGTTAACATATCCAGTGTAATTGTCTATGTGCATATTGTTAAGGTTTTTTTTACTTTGGTTGAATGGATAAGATTGTTTAAGGTTGGTCATTGTTTTAATTGTTGGATAATTGATTCACCCCCGCCCCCCCCACCCCCCCCCCCCCCCCCCCCCTCTCAGTTATCTTGGTGGACTATTGTTTCTAACAATACCAATATGATGAGAGACAAAATGGGGGCAACAATGTGTTAGCTTCATTTATAACTTCATTTTCTCATCTTTCCTTGAATTTATTTCTTTATTGTGTGTAATTTCACAATCATTCCATTTTTTTTGGTTATTCATTACATGGGTTGAGGAGGAACCACCCCTCCCCCTCACCCCCCACCAACTAAAAGAATATTTTGGATCCCCTCTAGCTTGTTATGCCTTTCTCTTTAAATCGCACAAGTCTTTATTCATTTTTTTTTAAAATATATTTTTTCCTAACGTTGAACCCAAATCTAAATGACTCCCTGGGAAAGGACTTCAAACTAATTAGTATACAACAAAATTACTATGGAAGAATGTTCACTAATATGAAGATACAAAGATGAAAAGTAAAAATAGGAATCTCATTGCATCATGCTTGCCTATTCCGTAGATTGCCATCTCTGTGAACTCCATCCAAATAACACCCACAACTACACCCTTGCTTAATTTTTCATATATAAAACTTTTATTCATTTTCAAAATTAAATTATTGACAAAATCTTTATATTTTATTTATAGAAATTCTAATTATAATTGACAAACTCTTCTAAATAAACTCTATTATCATATTCTAACCTTTTTCTTTACATTATACCTTTTAACTACTATAACTTTAAAAAAAAAAATTAATAAATATTATAATGTAACTAATAAATTAATAAAAATGTAAAATCAAATTCTCAACTCTCAAATGAAAGCTCAAAAGTGAATAGATCTATAAGAAACAATGATTAGGATATATAAATTTGATTCATTTCCATCCCCATTGTATTTGATAACCTTAAAAATGTCTTTTCTAAAGCTAGATTTCATTATAGTTTTCAAATAGACTCTTGAATGAAACAAAATTATATCACTAAGTCAAAATGAAGACCTGATCTCATTATTCTATCTCATCTTTTGAAAGTTGTAAAAGTTCAAATGGCCCACTTTTTAAAACGCAATGCTATGTTACAATTCACATAAAATATGCTCATGATCAGCTTTTTGGTCTCCGATCCAACATCATTTTACTGGGTATTGTTGACCGGCTCCTCTTCACTATTAATACTATAAATGATTTTAATAATGAATGAGGATTAGTAGGTTGTGATAAAGATGCATAAGCTAATAGGAAAACTAATATTGTTGATCAGGATTCTATCTAATATAATTTAATAATGTTTATATATAAATATATTAGATCATAAATATTAATGGTAGATTTATATTTCTTGCCATAAATTATACTAGATATAATTTATAAAAATAAGTCATTACTTATAATTCTTTTTAATAAAGAAAGCACTTTTGTATTTGAAGTCAATCATAAAAGATTAAAAGTCATTTGGTTTAAATATTTTTGTGGAAAATTGAACTTAGGTCTTCTTACTATGAATTTAATACTTTAAACAAGTTTAATTCTTTAACTAAGATTATCTGTTTAGGACCATAATCCAATACCATCATTTCAAAATATGATTATAACAAACTTGTTTTATTAGACTATTTTCTTAAGAACATTTCAATAAAAAATCATAAGAAAATATTATGATTAGATTATTCTTTTCTATTATAAACAAATTTAATGATTTCACCACTTTATAAATTAGACTATTAATTTGTAATTGTTCATGTACTAAAACTAAATAAAAGAAATACTCTAAAAATTATTTAATTCACAACAACAATTAAACGATAAATAAAGTTCAACACCTTATTTAAATAAAAGCCAATAAATAATAGTCTTTTTTTAAAATTCAAAATTATGTTAAGTATTAATTTATAAATTATTTTAAAAAATAATATAGAAATACTACGACGTTTAAACAAACAATGCATACTCTAGTGAAGCTTATGTTATAAAAATAATTATCTTTCTATATGTCTTGATAGAGTACAAAATTTCAATACAAGTTTTCCTTAAAAAATAAAAATAAATCATTCAATTAGGTCCAACATGAGATATTAATAACAATAATAACAACAATATGCATTGTTTTCCTCTATATAATATAATATAATAATAGTGGTGGATAACCAATATGAAGCCATTTTCCACTTTATTGGTTATAAATAATGGTGTTCACTTTATAAAAGTCAATAATACGTGACATGTGGGGAATCCTTCAATTATCAAGCATTTATTTGTTGTTAGAATCTTCACCGGTTCATACAACAAAAATAAGATTTTTCCATTGAAAGAAAAAAGTAGTTATGGGTCCTTTTCATAATTGGTTAAATTTCTCTTTCTACTATAAAAATTATCAAATTAATTTTATTTTCAATATGATTTGGACTTGTTCTTTATCTCTTTCACATGTCAAATTGAATGAGGTCACATACAAAAGCTAGTAACACTTTTGGCATTGAGTACGATAGGAGTGTTTTTTATTTTCAATTTTATTTTTAAAGATATATTAACTTATATATAAACATGGATTATAAATGATAATATATATTTTGAAAAGATAAAAAGTGGTTAGATTTGACTTTAAAAGAATTGGAAAATAATATAAGGCAAGTAATTAAGTGATAAAAGGGTTATTAAACTTAATACTATTAAGTGTTTTTCAATTACTAATATCAACTAATTAACTTTTAACATAGATGTTATTACTCTGAATTTTTGAAATGATAGTATTGACTATGGGTAGGAATATCCTCCCTTTGAAAATATTCTATGTGAAGTTGAGTCTAGTATCGTTGGTTTGTTTCGTCCATCAGTTGATCAAACATTCTATAAGATTCTCTTGCATAGGCCGTCCTCTTCTTCTCAATGTTAATTGGGTCATGCTTGTCTTTGAAATTTTATTTCCACTCTAGGAAGCTCTCTAAGGTAAAACCTTAGAGGTTATCAAAATTGTGAATTTTATTTGTTGTCATCAAAATCAAGGACCTAGCTCTAGATGTTGGAGTAATTTAGCTCTAAGAATACTGGGGAAGGGAGGGGGTATCAGTAATCTACCACAAATTAGAACTTTAGGTCTACTAAAACTTATTGTTTAAATCTTCACCACGTGCATGTATTAAATTAATTTTTGCATGTAATCAATGCAACAAGAAATATCCATCCACACATGTTCAATACACGACACAAGAATTTTTCTTGTGGAAACCCACTTTGGGTGAAATCCATAGTCAGATTGATCCCCATCAATATGAATAAACTCTTCTAAAATATGCACAATTAAGAGCTTAGCGCTATTAGGAGCTTACATTAAGTCTAGTCAAGAACTGACCCTCTTAGGAGCCACCATAATGAAGGGTGTTCCTCTTAATACCACAAACACATAACATGAATAGAAAAATGACAACAATTCACAAGAATAGAAAATGGACTTTTTGTTATCTACAAATGTATGGAATTAAAATTTTCAAAAATATAATATGTGAAGCCACATGGTCATTTTCCTTACAATATTCTATAAGACAAGCCATGAAGAACCACCCAATACTTTCCTAGATAACCCTACAAACCTTTCTTATATAGGCAATTTTCTACTACCTGAAAAGGTTCTAGAGTTTAGTCCTAACCCTTGAGGTAGACCAACCCTTATTGAGAAAGACAATTTTTTTTTTTGGGTGATGCAAGATTTCCCTTACACCTAGGACACTCCTGCATAAGACACTTGGGGTAATTTGAGAAGTGATTCTATCATGTGTCATGTGTTCAAAGGGAAATCAAGATAGTTAACCTCCTCTCTTGTCAACCATGATGAATCTTCATAGATCATGTTTTCCATTTAACAAGATATTCTTAACATGTCTTGTTCCTTGTGCTTCTACCAACACGATTGTCTAGTATATCCTCAATCTTCTATGTAGTTGAAGTAGTTGTCAAAATACTTCATTGTGCCTTTGTGACCTCATCTACAACACCCCCTTCATGACACTTTGTCATATTTGAAAATTTAAATACTAGTGAAATGTTTTGTTCAGTGGGCAACTCTACTTCATAGGCATTTCTTGAATCATGCTTCTTCAGTATCTTTCATTCTCCAAACTTCTTCATTTTCAAAATATTATTTGTACATATTGAAAATTACTCCTTTCTCAAATGAACTATTACATCATCTCCAACCTAAAATTCCTCATGCCCCATTTTCTCATCTTCCTTAGCATTGTACTATGTAATCATCTTGGTAATGTGCTTCCTCACCTCCTCATGGGTGTTCTTCAAGTGCTCTACAAAATACCTATCATCAATGCTACTTATCTCCCCTTTGTCCAACTTCCTCAATTGAAAATCATTTCTAAGACTACTTCCACATACTTTCTGGAATGATGATTTACTAATGATCCTATTGACATAATTATTATATGCAAAATTTGCATGTCATAAAATCAAATACCATCCCATTGACTTATCTCCAACCAAACATCTCAAAAAATTCCCCAAACTCCTATTCACCACCTCTATTTTTCCATCATTTTGTGGATGTTGTGATGAGATGAACTTCAAATATCTCTTTAATTTTTGCAACATGCACCAAAACTACCCAACAAACTTGGTATCTCGATCTAAAACTATGCTCTTTAGTAGACCATGTATTCTCACCACTTCTCTAAAAACCATTTCTACCACATGAACAACATCATTAGTCTACTTTTAAAGAAGGAAATGTGCCATCTTTAAAAACCTATGAACCACCATGAAAATTGAATCATGCCCCCATTGAGTCCTTTATAAACCAAGAACGAAGTCCATGCTGATATCCTCCCACGACTTCTCTAGTACAGATAATGGTTGATATAAACCCATATATTTTATTTTGCCCATTTTTCCATTTGATATACTCTACAACTATGTGCAAACTTCTTGACATCTTTCTATATCTATGACCAACTATAATTATCACTAACTACAACAATGGTTTTATCTTGACTTAAATGTCCATGCAATCCTCTAGTACACTTCTCCTTGATGAGATGCTTCCTTGTATAATTCCTTGGAATTCATAACTGACTTCCCCTGAATATGAGACCATCTTGGATAGTGGAGTCCAATCACTTGGTTCCATCATATAGTGATAGACTTTTGTACAATCTTTTCAAGCTTCACCAAAATCATGATACTCTAGATACAAACTCTTGATTTCTTTGAACTCAGCAACTTCAATCTGCATCTCTATCAACAAAAGTTATCTCCTTCTAAGAGCATCTGCAACACTATTAGACTTTCCACTCCTATGTTTCAAAATAAATTTATAACTCTACAAAAACACAACCCATTTAAATGCCTTTGATTCATCTTTCCTTGACTATTCAAATAAATTGCAAAGCTTGGATCAATATATATATATAAATTCCTTAGGAACAAAAAAGTATCTCTACTTCTTCAATGCTTGAACTATTGCATAAAATTCTAGTTCATAAATAAAATATTTTCTCTTCATATTATTTAACTTCTCACAAAATTAAGAAATAGAGCTAGCTTCTTGGCTCAAAATAGATCCTACACCATTAACATCATAGTATACTTGAGACACCATATTAAAATTTAGAACTGCTAAAATAGGTTGTTCAATCAATTTTTGTTTTAACAACCCAAAATTCTTATCCACTCTTATAGTCCATTTAATATTATTCCTATCCCCTCATTATATTAGTCAAGGGTCCATAAACACTACTAAAAATTTTGATATTTAAAAAAAAAAAAAATCCAAACTATGAAAATATCTTACCTCAATAACACTCCTTGGAGTAGGCCATTTTGTTAGGATTAAACCATAGAGAAAAATAAAAATTACATGCAAATATAACCAATATCAAAAAACAATGGATCACACAAAAAAGAACACAAGACACCAAGATTTAATGTGGTTCACCCAATCCCTGGGCTACATCCACCAAACAGCAAGTCCGATATTATTATGATCCAGTGATTATAACTTGATTACAATTTGTAATCCCTTACAACTCAATACTGCCTCAAGAACCAATTTTTCATCACAACTTAATGAAAATACCTAAACCTAAGCCCTTTTATACAAGTATTATATGTCATTTTAGGGTTACAACATGTCGGCAATATATTGGCTACAACATCGGCCACGGCCCAAAAAAATTTTCCTAAAAATTTTATGAAGTATGTATAGTACTTTACTAATTAGTCACCACAATCTAAAAATCTCCCACTTGGGGACTGATCAAGCTCCACACTAAACAACAATCTCCCACTTGGAGACTGATCCTATAGCAATATCACTACCACATGGGGCTCCCACTGGATCAAACCACCCTGAACTCTACTATTCTTTTATTCATATTCAGTCAAGAAGACCAACCGAAGTGGAAGAGGAGTTCAGCTTCTCCCTTGTTACTACCTTTGTCAACATATCTGATGGATTATCATTGGTATGTATCTTCTCTAGCTTTAACTATCCATCCTCCAAAACTGATTGAATGAAATGGTACTGCAACTGTATGTGTTTGGTCTTTGAATGTAGAGCTAAATTCTTTGCAAGATGAATGGTACTCTGACTATCTGTGAACAAATAATTATCCCTCTGAGGGTGTCCCAATTCTTCCAAGAAGAACTAAAGCCATATCATCTCCTTAGCTGCCTTTGTAGCAGCGACATACTCTTCCTTTGTAGTGGATAAAGCATTAACCTTCTGTAACCAAGAAACCTAGCTCACGGCTGCCCCACCAATAGTAAAGATATAACCTATAGTACTCTACTTGGTATTATTATCCCCTACCAAATTTGAGTCAACATAGCCTTGTAAATTGGTAGTAGAGCTCCCAAAGTGTAAACACTTATTAGATGTTCCTCTCAAATATCTTAGAATCCATTTGACTGCATTCCAATGCTCAATTCCTAGATGACTCATATACCTGCTAACGACTCCCACTACATGTGCAATATCTGGCCTAGTACATACCATAGCATACATCAAGCTTCCTATAGCTGAAGCATAGGGTACCTTGGACAACTTATCTTCCTCTTCCTGTGTCTTAGGACACATCTCCTTAGTCAACTTCAAATGACTAGGTAAAGGTGTGCTGACAACTTTAGCATTTTTCATAGAGAAACGTTGCAACACCTTCTCCACATAATCAACCTGAGATAGTGTCAATGTTTTGTTCTTCCTATCTCTGAAAATTTTCATACCAAGGATTTATTTTTCTACCCCCAAATCCTTCATAGAAAATGCATGTGCTAATTGGCTTTTCAGCCCCTTAATGTGATGCATGTTAGACCCAACTACAAGCATATCATCAACATATAAACATAAAATAATGTAGTTTCTATCATCCAACCTCTTAAGGTAGACACAATGATCTGAATGACACCTATTGTAACCATTCCCATGCATAAAACTGTCAAATTTCAGATACCATTGTCGAGGTGCTTGCTTTAAGCCATATAAACTTTTCTTCAATTTCCACACTAGGTTCTCCTTATCTTTGACCGCAAATCCTTGTGGCTGAGCCATATATATCTCTTCATCCAAATCACCATGAAAGAAGGTTGTTTTAACATCTAGCTACTCTAAATGCAAATCTTGAGTAGCCACAAGACTTAAAACAGTATAGATAGAAGTCATTTTAATGATAGGAGAAAATATCTCATCAAAATCAATGCCCTTTTTTCTGTGCAAATCCTTTTACAACTAACTTGACTTTAAATCTTTTCTTACCCCCTTCCTCTTCTTTCAATCTGTAAACTCACTTATTCTATAAAGCCTTTTTACCTATAGGAAACTTGCACAAATCCCATGTCTTTTTCTTTAGCAAAGAGTCCATTTCATCTTTCACTGCAAACTCCCATTGAATCTTAGTATCCACCTGCACAACTTCATCATAACTTTCAAGTTCACTAGCATCAGTAAGTAAAATCGAATACAAAGAGGGCGAGAATCTTTCTGGAGGTCTAATTTTCTTTTTTGGCCATCTAACATTCACCAGTATGTGTGGTATTTGTCATTGCGATTATTCCACATCATGAGAAATGGTTGTAACATCAGCTTTTAGAGTATCATCCAACACTACATAATCATCTTCTTTCTTCTCATGTTGCTACAAAAGATCTTTGTACAACACACTCTCATTGAATATGACATCCCTGCTTCTTACAATTTTCTAATTTTCAAAATCCCAAAGCCTATAACCAAATTCATTAATGCCATAGCCAAAAAATACACATTTCTTTGACTTAGCTTCTACCTTGGTTCTATTTTCAGAATCTATGTGAGAAAATGCTTCACAACCAAAGGCTTTGAGAAAAGAATAACTCACCTTCTTAGCAGTCCATGCTTCCTCTAGAATACGACAACCCAAAGGAGTAGAGGGACCTCTATTAATCAAATATATAGTAGTATCGATAGCCTCCACCCACATGTGTAAGGGCAACCCAGCATGCAACCTCATGCTCCTTGCGTGCTCCATTATAGTCCTATTCATACATTCAGCCACTCCATTTTCCTGTGGAATCCTTGGAATAGTTTTATGTCTATGAATACCATTAGTGGAGAAATAATCTTCAAATTCATAACTGCAATACTCACCACCATTATCAGATCTGAGACATTTTAATTTCTTACCAGTCTCATTTTCAACCAAGCATTTCCATTTCTTAAAAGTTTGAAATACATTAGATTTTTGTCTAAGGAAATAAACCCATACTTTTCTAGTTATGTCATCAATAAATGTAACATAATAATGAGAGACACCAAGGGAAGATACTTGAGTCGGTCTCCATACATTAGTGTGCACAAGCTCTAATTTCTCCTTTTATTTTTCTTTCCCAGTCTTTACAAAACTCACTCTCTTTTGTTTTCCATACACAACTTTCATAGAAATCCATATTAACACATTTCAGACCTGGTAAAACTTTCTTTGAATGAAGTACTTTCATACCTTTCTCACTCATGTGCCCAAGTCTGTTGTGCCACAATGCTGTATTAGAATCGACAATAGCTATTTGTTCTCCCTACTCAACTACACCAATTATTCCTGAACATTCATTTTTCTCTGAAACAATTAAAGTATAAGGAACAATATGACCTGTACAAAGATATAAGGTGCCTAATTTCACACCTTTTTCTACTAGAAGGGAACCTTTCGAAAGATTCCAATTTTTATCATGAAAAGTAACTACACAACCCTCATCACCGAGTTGCCCTGCTGAAATTAAATTTCTACATAGCTTTGGAAGATGTATTACCTCATGTAGTAGGAAATGATTCCCATTATGCAACTTAATCTTAACTTTTCCCTTTCCAACAATCTGATAGGTTTCATTATCCCCCAAATAAAAAAGCCCAAAATCCCCTTAGACATAATCAGTGAAATAACCTCTATGAGATGTAGCATGAAATGAAGCACTAGAATCTAAAACCCATGAATCATCAACACTTTATAAAGACAGAAGCAAAGCATCCTCTTCGGATTTGTTACTTATCACATTTGCCTCCTTGTCTCCATCTAGTTTATCTCCTTCATTTTTCTTTCAATTCCAACAATATTTCTTTTTGTGCCCTGGTTTCCCATAGTACCAACAGTCATTGGGTTCTCTCAACGGAGACCCCCTCCCCTTTGACTTTTCTCTTGATTTCACACGATTTCCAAAATTACTTCCTCTCTCAGTCATTCTTCCCTTGCTTTGTGCATTCAAAGCACTTCTTGATGTAGATCCACCTAAGGCTTTCCTACAAGTTTCCTCACTCAAAACAACACCGATCACATCTTCACATTTTAGGGTACTAGATCTAGGAACAAAATTACTCACAACCATTACCAAGCCATTCCATTTTTCAAGAAAAGAACACAAAATCAAGAGAGCCCTAATTTATTCATCAAAATTGATACCCACATAAGATAATTGAATAGTAATAGTATTAAACTCATTTAAATGATCTGCAATAGATCCACATTTTTCCATTTTCATATTAAATAAATGTTTCATGAGAAATACCTTGTTTGAAGCAGATGGCTTTTCATATAGTTTCGCTAGGGTTTGCATCAATTCTTCTGTCATCTTTGCTTTTGTAATATTAAATGCCACTGATGGTGTTAGGCATAACTAAATTCTTCTGAGTGCCTTTCTATCTAAAAGATCCCATTTTTTATTTGACATAGATCCCTGATTCTTGGCTTTGCCTTATAACGGCTTCCATAAATCCTTTTGATAAAGATAGTCCTCTAGTTGCATCTTCCATAACTGAAAGTTTTTCCCATTAAACCTATCAACCCTCAATTTACCCTCATTTACCATTGCTCCCACTCAACCATGAGACTCCCACTTAATTGTGAGACTTTACTATAGAGGATAACTGAAAAAATAACTAGGCTTTGATACAACTTGTTTAGATTAAACCATAGATAGAAATAACAATTACATGTAAATATAACCAATATCAAAAAAATAATAGATCACACAGAAAAGAACACAAGACACCAAGGTTTAACATGGTTCACCCAATCCCTGGGCTACATCCACCAAACAACAAGTCCAATATTATTATGATCCAGTGATTATAACCTGATTACAATTTGTAATCCCTTATAGCTCAATACTGCCACAAGAACCAATTTTTCATCACAAATTAATGAAAATACCTAACCCTAAGCCATTTTATACAAGTATTTTATGTCATTTTAGCGTTACAACATGTCAGCCATATGTCGGCTACAACATCGACCATGGCCCAAATTTTTTTTTTTCCAAAGAATTTATGAAGTATGTACAGTACTTTCCTGGTCAGTCACCACAATCTAATACATTTGAGGATAGCCTTCACTTTTTTTGGGTCCACTTTATAACCTTCTACTAAAATTACAAATACCAAGTACACTAACTCCTTCACAAAGCTATACTTCTTCAAATTAATAAACAATTTCTTTTCCCTTGACTTCTCAAAAACCCTATGAATATGCATTATATGCTCCAATGTCTTAATGAAGATCAAAATATCATCTAGGCAAACAATGAAATTATTCCCTAGACCTTCTTCGATTATTCCATTCATGAGCCACATGAAAGTGCTCAGTGCATTAGTTAGCCCAAAAGGCATGACTAATCACTCGTACAACTTTTTCTTTTTCTTGAAGGCATTCTTCCATTCACCCCCTTCTCTAATTCAAATTTGGTGATATCTACTCTTCAGTTCTATCTTTGTTGAATACATAGATCCACAAAAATAGCCCATAATATCATCCATCCTTGGCAAGTCAAATTTGTACTTGATTTTGATCTTATTGATATCCTTAGAATATGTACACAAACTGAATTCTCCATTCTTCTTTGGAGCTAATATTTTTGGTACATCACATGGAATTATGCTCTCTTAAATCAATCTCTTTTGCAATAAATCTTGTAATTTCCTATCCAACTCTTGACTATTTTCTGGTGTCATTCTATGTACTTATTTGGAAAATTGTCTCCTTGAATCAAGTCCATCTAATGATTGATCTTCCTTAGCAATGGTAATCCATTAGATGCACTATCATCAAATACAATATCTTAGAACTCATCCAATAAATCAAAAACTTCTATAAGTACATCTTTAAATTCTTCTTTTCCAACTTTTAGAATTATATCAAAATACATATGCTCATGCCTCATACCTTGTAGAAAATTCTATTCATCAACAAAACATATTCTAGCATCACTGTCTACCTTTTCTTCTATGTCCTTCAATGACTTTATCTTATGTCTCACTCCATCCTCTATTAGAGAACAAGTATTTACACAACCATCATGTACAACATGCCTTCCAAATTTCCACAACCTACCCAACAACATATGCCATGCACCAATGTGTATGATATCACATTGTACCTCACCATCGTATAAGCTCCCAATATTGAACTTAACTAGAAATTGTTCTTCAACCATGACCTTATGGTTATTGTTCACCCAAGAAATCTTGTATAGATGTTGGTGTTTCTACCTCTTGAGCTTTAACCTTGTTACCATCTCCTCTAACACAAAAATACTACTTCTTCCACTATTGATAATCACATCACAACACTTATCCTCACACTTTTACTTGGTGCAAAATAAGATCCTCCTTTTCTTAGGTTCATTCTCACCACTCAATAGGACTCATCTACTTACTAGGACTTCTCCTCTTGCAACATCTTTAGAATGTGATAATTTGACATCTCTATCCACATATGCAACTCTTGATTGGCCTTTAGCTCTTCTATCTGTCCTTTCTTGGCATTGAGGAAATTCATATGCTCTATAACCTTATTCTCTACAGTGAAAACATGTTCCATGAAAACCTCCTCTAACTGGTCCTTCTATTCTTCATCATCCTCTCCAATCCCTATTGTTATAATCCTTGAAAATAATTTAAATTTTTTCCCCTCTAATTTTGACTACTTCTGGCCTCATCCTTCTTTTTCTAATCTTCATTTTGACCTCCATAAGTCCATCTGCTAGATCTTCCACCATGAAGTCTTCCACTTTGCTCGATCTCAAAATTCTTGTTCAAAATTTCCTCTACTCTTAGGGAAAACTAGTATTCCTCTTCAATACTACTAATTTCAACTAGACCCATCTCCTACAAAATACTTGGCCTCAAACTATTAATATAATGAACAACTATCTCCTTGTCAACTTCTACATGGCCTGCTCTAATGAGGACTCAATAGAGCTCTTCTATATACTATTGAACATATATTATTGCTTCCTTGAATCCTTGCATTTTCTTCAAAAAATTAAGCTTATAATCAAAAGGGATAAATTTCTACTTTAATTTATCCACCATATATACCATCTAGTGATTTTTTTCTTTTCTCTTCTATTTCACTCCAATTAAATCTCCTTTCACTATATTTTTGCATGACCCTTTGGTCTAGCCTTTACAAAGTTGACCCTATCAAGATCTTCAAAATATCCATACTCAAAATATATTTCTAATTCGTTGATCTAGTCAACTAGTTCCTTTGGGTTAAGATATATCAAAATGTGGAGAGTTTAATCTTGCGTATTTTCCTAATTTTGAAAATGACCCTAAAAATCCTTTCTTCCTCTTAGTTCCTTGCATCATCTTCTCCCTTATGTTCCACATTTCCCTCTTCCTCAAATTCATCCTCACTTTCATCTCTTACCACAATATTCATCCCTTTGTGAATCTCTTCTCACAATGCTTGGACCTGTCTTTCAAGGGCTCTAAAACCCTTAGGTGTCACACTTGTTGTCCATTTGGCTAAGAAGAGAATATGAAAATTTAGGTTGTCTTTAATGATAACATATCACTTGTATAAATTCAACATACTATGGATATATAGTTTTGGTTAGAAGACTTAGAAAATTATCTAAGTATTACATAGTTTATCTGTCAGCATAGACACCAATTTTTTTGGTGCAGTTCATACATGAAGTTTTGACATGTGCATAGTTACCTAGTAATAGCATAGTGTCCAAATTTCATACCTAGGTTTGTGAGTCATTATGAGTAGCATGGATAGAGCTATGAAGGATTTAGAGATTATAGATATGCATAGATAGAACATGATAGAGACAAGGAAAGGGATATTTTAATTTAAGGAATCATTTTTGTTTAGAAAAAAATTACTTAACCATTTAGGGATGACATCCTACATTTTAACCAATTGGGAGAAAAGTGTGATTTATAATTTTTGGACATGTGTGAAGACATGAAGGTTGACTAAAACAAATTACTTGGTATAAAGGACATAAATTTAGATGCGAATTTGTGTGATGCCCATTAAATTGTAATGATATTATTTTATAATATGAATTTGATGTTGAGTGCAGGAAGATGCATTATATGCAAAGATTGTTTAGTGAGCTACACAGGTCAAATCAGATATTGAAGATATCAGCATTGGCAAGAGGGTTTTGCATCTATAGATTTTTTGTACATAATATTATTGTATATTTCATATTTTGGGAAGTGGGCTCATCTTGCATACATTGTAATTGTAATAAAAAAATCTTAATAGGGTTCTAGATTCTAATAAGGACTAGTCCTGTAACAAGGAGTGGGACACCATATGGATGTAATAGAATCTTAAATGGATCAATATATTTCATAAGATAATTTTTATTAGTGGATCATTTTGTGGTACCATCACCACCATGGTTTTTCCTTGTCCAAGATTTCCCTAATTAACAAATAATGGTGTTATGGGCTGCATTGTGTTACTATTATGTGTACTTTTCAGTTTATTCACATGTGCATGTTTTAAGGTTATAAAAGATATCCATAGATGGAAAAAAGTTTGTGAAATACTTATTCACCCCACCTCTTTTAGTATTTCCTATTTCTAACAATTGGTATTAGAGAACATTTTACTCAAAGAAGGCCTAACAACTTGAGGAATATCTCTATGGATATGGATCAGTTAGAGAAGATCCTAGAAGAATCTCTTGAGAAACTTGATGTAATCACATAGGAAAGAGATATTATGAAGGACAAATATAAAAATGCAAAAGACTACATTTAGAAGCTAGCAAACAAAATTGAATCTATCATATCCAAGATATAGTATAATAGGGTATGTGCACCAAGTTGTGGTGTGAAAAACATGACACCTAAAGTTTCTTTTTTTGATTTTACAAAGTGGGTACGCACTATAGTGCGCAAGCGCTTTGGCTTTGGCTCCACACACCTTAGGCTTGTGGAGTGCAAGCCAAAGCGTGTATGCATTAGGCTTGTGGAGCCCAAGCCAAAGTGTGTATGTACTATAGTGCATACGTACTTTGAAAATCAAAAACTTTTTTAAATGGGCTGCAAACCCATGACCCATTTTATCATTTCATTTGGCTTTTGCATTTCTCCCAAACAATATGCACATGGATTGAAGAAGTTGAAGAATTTTTTCACCTACCTCCTCAAAATCCCTCCTCATTGTCGAAGTTCAAGATCAAGATCACATAGTATGCTTTCTACTCTTGTTTTTGTATTGTTTTATATGTTTTTGCATTTTTTTATAAGTTTTTACATCGTTTTGTAGGTTTTTTCATTTTTTCTTTAAATTTTTTTATTTATTTAGATTGCAATTGGTTTCTTATAAGGAAATGTAAATAATCAACCACCAAATCCCTAGCCAGATTAACAAAAGAAAAATGAAAACCCTACACAAGATCCTAATCAGAACCCTCCACAAGATGAAAATCAAAACCCTCCACAACAAGAGGAAGAAATTTTTCAACTTGCACCAAATGGAAGACCTCCTCCTAGCAGCCAAGAAAACATTATGAATGAAATAGAAAGAGGAAAAAATTACTTAGAAGCACTCATTGGTAGGTTGAAAGCTTGTGGACAAACTAATATGATGAGAGCACAATTGGCATCCTCCCTCAAGTCCATTATGACCCATGTAGCTTTTGTTAGTGGTTAGTTGGATATTTGGCATGTTAAGAGGGATGAACAAAGAAGATATGCAAATAAATGATCATATCAAGATGTAAGAAAAAAATACCAAAAGGTAGCATTTGTGCATTGTTTAAAAAGCTTGGTGAACAAAATATTGTTAGACATACAACTAAAAGGTTCTCCATCCATTGGTGCATACATGATGGTACTAGAAATAAATTTTGGGATATATGGTGGATGGTCTTTGATGCCCCTCCCTACAATAATCATGAGGTTCCAATGTATTTATTAAATAAATTGTATTGTGAATTTCATTGGGGAGATCCCCAATTACTTTCATATATTAAAAACTCAAGGTAGAGGTGGGGGGTCATTATCTGAGAGGTCGGGGGCACATTGTGACCCTAATGTAGTTAGGACACTTGTTTTCAAGCCACAGGGTGAGCATGTGATTATTCTTTTAGCTGTGAAGGAACATGTAGAGACCATCACTCTAGGGACTATTAATGCTTTAATGCAGAACCTCATTCATTTCATGAGTCTACTAGTTGAGGAGGAGCCTTCTGTGTCTCACAGTCACATGTGCACATCATGTGGATCCTTATGCACATTTGGCAGTCATGTTGGAGATAGTATGGATGATGGACTAGTCACTAATCAATTCTTGAGTCGGACATTTGGCATTGACACACAGGTAAATTACAATTATAATAAACTAATTTGATCACATTTCATATGTATAGTGGATGACTAATTAATTATCATGCATTAACATTTTCCAAAATTTATGGTAAGAGTGTTGCTAGCCCTAGTGCAGATCCGCTAGCTCCATTTTTCATCCCATCAATGAGTTGAGAGGTATGTATTTATTTAATCATTTAAATTAATACATATATTTATTAAGTAATAATATGAAGGATTGACAAAAAAAATTTATGCATGCACATCAATTCTCTACTAGACCATCGACATTCACAAGGGACTCCGAGCCTAGACACGATACAAACTTCGTAGAGGTACTTTTTTTTGTGTTAATTTAATTTATTTGATTTTTTTTTATGTGTTTCATGTTACATGTAAATTGTATTATATGACATGTAGCTATTGACATCTGAGACTCCTCCTCATCTTCGCTAGTCCATTGATCATGGAGTTGTTGCAATGATGGCTAATTCAGAGCCATCGACTGAGGTATGAAAGAATTTTCTTGGTTTTAGTTATTATTTATAATAATTATTATCAAAATTTTGAATTTTATTTATAAGTGATTATATTGATTGAATTTTTGTAGGGCCTTGTTACACTCAATCATCTGCGAGCCTTTGAGACAGACGTATAGAGTGACTATTTGATGGTGGTATGAAAATGATTAATTTTGTGTGTACATATATTTTATTTCAATGTATAATAATTATTGATTCATATCTACTTTGTTTGAATCAGCTTGAGTTAGAGAAGAGCCTAAACAAGAGGATGAGCATGTGTGTGAGGAAAACCCCATCATTCCTAGCATCTCCCTCCATAGGATGACCAAATACCTCTAGGGATTGTTTTCCTTCCCCTCATGGGAAGGAGAAAATATAGTTGATAGACACACATGTACAGACATTAGTGGACATATATATTGTATTTTATGTCAGTGGACATATTCGATATACATTTAATGTATATATGACATTTAATAGTTGATGTATGACATATATTTGATGCATGCCATTATTAGACTTATGACATTATTGGTTATCATAATATATTATGTGTTTGTAAATGTATGACATTATTGGTTATCATTTTATATTATATGTTTTTTCATGTATGACATTATTGGTTATCATAATATATTATATGTTCATTCATGTATGATATTATTGTTTATCACAATATATATCTTTTTTTTATTTTTTATGTTTTAAGTACACTTTATGTATTTCATTTTAATTTTAATTGTATCCAAAATGATGTAAACTACTCACACCAAAAGCTAGTGGATTCCTAGAAAGAACACTTTTAAGGAGAACTACCTTTCCCACCTTCATAAGTGTCTTCAAAGACTCTTTCCAACTTGGTTACAATGTTGAAAAAACTTCTACCCAACTTCACAAAACTACTTGATCACTTTCCCTATTCAAGACTTGGGAAGCAATAAAGGAAAAATGAGAAAACTTGAGAAATGGATCATAATAAACTTCTTGCTTCAAACTAAAAGCTTAGACACTTCAATGAAAACCTAATAACTATCTCACAAACTTTAGTCTATGATCTATTCCATCCTTATAAGAGATTCTTCAACATCCTATGAGTGAAAATAATCTTTAACATCCTATGACTGTATTTTCTTTGCAACAATATGTAATTTGCTAATTTTCAAACAACTCTTGACAAAGGGAAGTGATTATGTTTCAAAACCATGAAATGACTATTAAGACACCAAGAAGATCCTTAACATCTTCCACTAACTCCATTCAGTGATAACATGTGGCTATATAAGGTGTAATGACTCTCAAAACACTTATTGAGTCAACTTATTAACAAAAACAACAAAAAAAGAAAAATCATTAAGACTAAGGCAACTTGGGTTTATAGGCGACCTCAAGTTCCTAGACCTTACAAACCAGGTTTACCTTATTACCATAAAAAAATAACATGTTCAAAATGATGTGTTTGATTAGTCCTTTACCTTCTATCATGAGTCTCCATCATTGGATGAGATGACATATCCAATTGCCACAGTCAAAGATTGTTGCCTTATGGCATTTAGTGACTCCTAGGGATAATTTAGTTAGGCATGCCTGAGAATGTTTGAGCACTCAATAAGAGGAGAGGAACTTGGGGATAGTGTTTACCCAGCCACCCAGAGTTAATAGAAAAGATAGTTTGATCCCACAACAAAAGGTGAGAAAGATTTAGCAGTTGGCAATTTTGTACTGGCCAACACTACAAGATTCAGCATCACCCATGATGGCATTGCAAAATTAAAATGGAATAAGATCTCTAAAAAGTGAGAGAGGTTATTTTAGGTCTCTACAACATGGTCCTATAACACCTAGAATCACATCCATACTTTACACGAGCTCTGAGATATGCCCTAAAAAAGATCACTGCCTTATGGCATTTAGTGACTCTAGGGATGTTTCGGTTCGGCATGCTTGATAATGTCTAAGTGCTCAATAGGATAGGATGATCTAGGTCTAGTGTTTACCCTACCACCTAGAGCTAATGAAATAGACAATTTGATCCCACGATAAAATGTGAGAGAGATTTGGTATTTGATAATTCTGTACTAGCCAACACTATAAGTTTTAGCATCACCTGAGATGGCACTGCAAAATTAAATGGAACAAGATCTCCAAAAAATGAGAGAGGTTATTATAGTTCATGGTCCTCTAGCACTTGGAATCACATCCATACCTTACACAAGCTCTGAGATATGCCCCATCAAAGATTATTTCCATATGACATATAGTGACTCTTAGGGATGTTTCGGTTCAGCACGCTCGAGAATGTTTGAGCAATCAACAAGATGGGACAAGATTGGGGCTAGGGTTTACCTAACCACTCAAAGCTAAGGGAATAATAGTTTGATCCATTGAAAAATGGTGAGAGAGATTTGGTAGTTGGTAAATTTGTACTGGCCTTGACACCACAAGTTTCAACATCACCTGAGATGGCACCGTAAAATCAAAATGAAGTAAGATCTCCAAAATGTAAGAAAGGTTATTGTAGGCCCCCACAACATGGTCTTATAATGCCTAGAATTGAATCCATATCTTGCATGAGCTTTGAGATATGTACCATCAAAGATTGCTACCCTATGGTATTTAGTGACTCTTAAGAACATTTCGGTTTGGCATGCCCAAGAATGTTTGAGTGCTTAATGGGATAGGAAAAGCTTGGGGCTAGAGTTTACCTAGCCACTCAAAGCTAATGGAACAAATAGTTTGATCCCATAATGAATAGTGAGGGAGATTTGGTAGTTGGAAACTTTGTACTGGCCAACACTACAAGTTTTAGCATCACCTGAGATGGTGTTGCAAAATCAAAATGGAGTAAGATCTCAAAAAAGTGAGAGAGGTTATTATAGCTCTCTATAACATGGTCCTAAAGTAGCTAGAATCACATCCATACCTCATATGAGCTTTGAAATATGCCCTATCAAAGATCCCTTCCCTATGGCATTTAGTGACTCTTAGGGACATTTCAGTTCAACATGTCCGAGAACATTTGAGCACTCAACAAGATGGGACAAGCTTGGGGCTAGGGTTTATGTATCAAATTGGAGCTAATAGATTAGATAGTTTGATCTCACAATGAATGGTGAGGGAGATTTGGCAGTTGGCAACTTTTTACTAGCCAACACTATAAGTTTCAACATCACCTAAGATGGTGCTGCAAAATCAAAACAGAGTAAAATCTCTAAAAAGTGAGAGAGGTTATTGTAGATCTTTGTAATAAGGTCTTATAGCACCCAGAATCGCATCCATACCTTGCACGAGCTTTGAGATATGCCCCATCAAAGATCACTACCCTATGACATTTAGTGACTCTTAGGGATGTTTTGGTTCATCATGCCCAAGAAAATTTGAGTGCTCAATAGAATGGGATGAGCTTGGGGTTAGGGTTTATTTGGCCACTCAGAGCTAACAAAATAGATAGTTTTATCTAATGATGAATGGTGAGGGAGATTTGGTAGTTGGAAACTTTGTACTAGCCAACACTACAAGTTTTATCATCACTTGAGATGGCACTGCATAATCAAAATGGAGTAAGATCTCCAAAAAATGAGAGAGATTATTATAGGTCTCCAAAACATGGTCCTATAGCTCCTAAAATTACATCTATACCTTGCACGAGCTCTGAGATATGCCCCATCAAAGATTGTTTCCCTATGGCATTTAGTAACTCTTAGGGACATTTTGGTTTGGTGTGCTTGAGAATGTTCGAGTGATCAATGGGATAGAAAAAAATTGGGTCTAGGTTTTACCAAGCCACCTGGAGTGAATGGAATAGACAGTTCGATCCTACGATGAACAATGAGGGAGACTTGGCAGTTGGCAACTTTGTTCTAGTCAACACTACAATTTTCAACATCACCTGAGATGACACCACAAAATCAAAATGAAGTAAGATCTCTAAAATGAAAGAGAGGGTATTGTAGGTCTCTACAACATAGTCCTACAACACCTAGATTTGCATACATATCTCAGACGAGCTTTGAGATATGCCTTGTCAAAGATCGTTGCCTTATGTTATTTAGTGACTCTTATGGATGTTTCAGTTTGGCGTGCCTGAGAATGTTAGAGTGCTCAACAAGATGGGACAAGCTTCAAGCTATGGTTTACCTGACCACCTAGAGCTAACAAAATAGATAGTTTGATCCCATGACGAATGGTGAGGGAGATTTGGTAGCCAACAACTTTGTACTAGCCAACACTACAAGTTTCAGCATCACCCGAGATGGCATCACAAAATCAAAATGGAATAAAATCTCCAAAAAGTGAGAGAGGTTATTTTAGGTCTCTTCAAAATGGTCATATAAGATATAGAATCATATGCACACCATGTATGAGCTATGAGATATGCCTCGTCAAAAATTTCTGCCCTATGGCATTTAGTGACTCTTAGGGATGTTTTGGTTCGGCATGCTCAAGAATGTTTGAGCACTCAATAGGATGGGAGGACCTTGGGGCTAAGGCTTACCTATCCACTTAGAACTAAAAAAATAGACAATTTGATCCCACAAAGAATGGTGAGGGAGATTTGGTAGTTGATAACTTTGCACTAGCCAACACTACAAGTTTTAGCATTACTCGATATGGCACCACAAAATCAAAATGGAGCAAGATCTCCAAAAAGTGAGAGAGGTTATTGTAGGTCTCCACAACACAATCCTATAGCACCTATAATTACATTAATATATCACATGAGCTTTGAGATATGCCCCGTCAAAGATTGCTTTCCTATGGGATTTAGTGACTCTTAGGGAGGTTTCAGTTTGGCATGTCGAATAATGTTCAAGTGCTCAATGGGATAGGATGAGCTTGGCGCTAGTGTTTACATGACCACACAAAGCTAAGGGAATAGACAATTTGATCTCATGATAAATGATGAGAGAGATTTAGTAGTTGGCAACTTTGTACTAGCCAACACTACAAGTTTCAACATCACCTGAGATGGCACCACAAAATCAAAATGGAGTAAGATCTCCAAAAAGTGAGAAAGGTTATTGTAGGTCTCTACAACATGGTCCTATAGCACCTAGAATCATATCCATACCTTATAGGAGCTCTGAGATATGGCCCATCAAAGATCACTGCCCTCTAGCATTTAGTGACTCTTAGCGACATTTTGATTCGGCGTGCCCAAGAACGTTTGAGTGCTCAATAGGATGAGACAATCTTGGAGCTAGGGTTTACCTAGCCATCTAGAGCTAATCAAATAGATAGTTCAATCCCACAATGAATAGTGAGGGAGATTTCGTAGTTGGCAACTTTGTGCTGGTCAACACTACAAGTTTTAGCTTTATCTAAGATGGCACTACAAAATCAAAATGGTGTAAGATCTCAAAAAAGTGAGAGAGGTTATTTTAGGTCTCCACAACATTGTCCTATAACACCTAGAATCACATCCATACCTTGCATAATCTCTAAAATATGCCTTGTCAAAGATTGCTACCCTATGGCATTTAGTGACTCTTAGGGATGTTTTGGTTCAGCATGCTCGAGAATGTTTTTGCACTCAATGAGATGAGATGAGCTTGGGGATAGAGTTTACCTATCCACCTAGAGCTAATAGAATAGATAGTTTGATCCCACAACAAATGGTGAGGTAGATTTGGGAGTTGGTAACTTTGTACTGGCAAACACTACAAGTTTTAGGATCACCTAAGATGATGTCGCAAAATTAAAATGGAGTAAGATCTCCAGAATGCAAGAGAGATTATTTTAGGTCTCTTCAACATGGTCCTATAGCACCTAGAATCACATCCATACCTTGCACAAGTTGTGAGATATGCCTCGTCAAAGATTTCTATCCTATGGAATTTAGTGACTCTTAAGGACATTTTAGTTCAGCATGCTTGAGAATGTTTGAGCGATCAATGGGATGGGATGAGCTTGGGGTTAGGGTTTACCCAACCACCCAGAGCTAATGGAATAGACAGTTTGATCCCATGAAAATGTTTCTCATGCTCATATGGCTAAGCATGGATAGTTACACCTTCCAAAACTTTCATTAAAATCGCAAAAGTTTCTCAATAAACTTTTTGAGCAATATTGAAACTTTTGAACAATTTTTTCTCTTTATATATTTAGGTCAAATGGGTCCATCTAGGACCATTCTAGGACCCTAGTTAAGATTCTTAGGACCTATTAGGTAACCAAATACCTTAGCTGCCCATGAATATTTAAAGGTAATGAATAAGCAATTGGCTACCAGCTACAAAAAATTTAGATAGAGAAGTAACAAGTGCTATAGAATTGTCCATGGAGCAATGTGAAGTGAAGCCTTAAATCGGCTCATTAGTAGACAAAGAATCTGGTCATGCACTTCATTCTAGTATCACAAATGTTTCAATTAGAAATTCCTATTCATTAATGGCCTTGCATTTATAGGACTTGGGAAGCCAGGATACTGAAGCTAGGCATGATCCTTTGAAGTTCTCATTAAAATATATTAATGATCTTAATAGAACAACAAAAAGATCATGGCCACCTTTAAATGGAGACTTGAGTTTAAATAGAGATTGTTAGTTCCCAAACATGTCCCAGTCAAGTAGATGACTTGTGCATGAGCACCCATTCTAGACTCATCAAAGAAGCCATCTAAGGATCCTAGATAGTTCACTTAGGATAGGTTGTGATGCAATAGTGCATGGTGGAAGCTTCTAAAAGGCAAGCCACTAGGTAATTAGATAAGGCTGGAATCCTTCAAATTTCCCAAAAAGAAGGTTTAGTGCTGGGAAACTTATCAAAAGAATCTATAATGAACTTATCACAGGTTATCACAACCTAGACAAGGTAGGGAACCTAATCACTAGGTTTTTCTAAGTACAAAAGCACCAAAATATAAGGATTCTCCAAAAGCCTAATAAGGGAACTGATGCAGATAACACAACTAAGAAGCTTCAAATGGGCTTCCCGCTCTTGAAATCAACCAACTAGATATTAAATCTTTAACCTTATTACAAGGTTTCAGCACACTCCAATCCTTCAATGGATCAAATAATCATGCTCTCCAACTTCACCAAGAATCTAAGGATAAAGAACCAAACTTGTCCACTTTATGGGTTTTGCACCAAACACCCACAACTAGGTTAATACTAGGAAAACACCCTAGAAGTTTTTCTCAAGGGTTCTAAGAGGTGAAATGATCTTAGGGCACATTTTTACCATAGATTACACCACTGATTTGAATCATACACTTTCACAAAGCCTCAAACTGTAATTTGGCCTAGTAGCCCTATGAGCCCCTTTTAGCCCTCCTGATATAGTTTTTGGGATCTAACTTCACAAAGTTTCAAACAAGACCCAAAAAAGATTAGGTTTTTGAATACCCTTTTCAAAGTTACTTCAAACCTAAAAGAATCAAGTTCTAGTCCTACTCCAGCATTCCCTTTCCTTCACAAAGCAACACCGACCTAAGTGATCAAGTTAGGCTTGGTTTACAAAGAAAATAGTAGGAAATGAGGTTGTGGAAATAAAATAAATGCTCAAAAAGGTTTGGAAATACTAGAATAACTAATTTCCAAATTCTCAACCCTTCACCAATTCCCAAACTCCTGCCATTTACAAATCAACACGCTACAAGAGGTCAAATCCTTCATGGTACTTGACCTAAGGCTTGATTGGAAAAATCATAAAACACATCCTCTAGTCTTGAAAGCATAGAATATTCAAAAGGACCCTACCAAGTACCATTTACCAACTGGTAATGAAATTTCAACTAAGGAAATTGTAGTTAGAGGCCCATTTTTCCTATGTGCACCAAAATGTTGTCCTAAGAACCTAGTTTCACTAAAAATGCAATAACTTGAGTTAGAAATCATGTAGAATGATGAGACTAGAAGAAAAAGAAAGTTTATTCAAAGATCTATCTCAAAAATCCATCAATCTAGTCTAAAAATTTATACATTTTTTTTAGCATGCTAACAACAATAAAAATAACTCCAAAATTGAATTTCTTTCTTTGCAACTTCTTCCAATTTGTACATTAATGACCTCCAAACCTCACAAATGAGGTATATATATCTCCTATTTATATTTTAATGGTTACCACAAATATTTTAATAGTTATAACCCTTTTTCCACTAAGTTGCAAATTTGAACAACTTTTACAACTTTCAACAATGTAACTTTCAACATTTTTTACTTGATTCCACTTCTAGGACTTTGAAAAGATTCCAACTTAACTAAAACCAACTAAAAACAACCAATCCCAATATTTCTTGACCAAAAAAAATAAAATCCCAAATTGATCAAAAACATTAAACCTCTAACTCCTAGGGTCACTGACACATGTCCCAACATCTGTACCACTCTCTCTCTCTCTCTCTCTCTCTCTCTCTCTCTCTCTCTCTCTCTCTCTCTCCTCCCTATTCAATCTAATGAACCAACTGGATCTGCTCTACATTTTAATGTCTCATGTATTGCCTTGTGATCTGACTCGTGAACTTTCCACAGAGTCTTATTATGTGATTTTCCACCATATTTTATCAAGTGGACATTTGATGCGATAATAAGGTTCGAATAATGAAGAATATCCCTCTTTGTTTTCCAATCCTTGAATAACCACAAGTTAGGGTTATTCATAGAATATCATCTAAGCCATGTGCCAATTTCAACTACTACACCAATATGGTACTATAAACCTTCACCATCTATAACTGAGTGATCCAATTTTTGTTTGGCTTTGAAACAACAACACAAATAATAATCTATCCCTTCTTCATTATCTTCAGGTGCAATAATAGAAAAAACATGGCTTGCAATGATAAATGTATGAAATGTGGTCATTAATTCAAAAAATACTTAGGTAAAAGTTATAAAGTTACATATTGAAATTACAAAGATAAATATATATATATATATATATATATATATATATATATATATATATATATATATATATATATATATATATATATAACTAGGTTGCACTAGATTAGACAAGTAGTCAAAGTCAATGGACAAATCCATCTCTACCATTTTCAGTCCTTATGGAGGATGATAGGTGTCAATTGGATCCAAAACCTATATATCACATTTGTCCACCCATTCAGTCGACTCACAGTCATCCAAATTTTTCTCGACACATGATGGACAATAGCATTCCATTTTGTGTGTGTGGATACTCCATGAATCTACATCAGAGCTTCTAAAAGAATGCAACTCACTTGATCCTATTAGTGTGAAACAATCCTCATATGGTGAAATGTTAGTATTATCTATCAACCAAAAAAAACTATGAACTATAGATTCACCTTCCTTACCTGGACCCATTATAGTGTTACACCACTAGATGATGGATTTTGCATTTGGCAATATTGCTCCATCTTTGTACTTTAGTTCTTCAAGAGATAAGGATCTTTTAATGCATGCACTTGCATCATCATGCTCTCCCTTTCCATAACCAACCTTTGTGAAATTCCACATATATTTAATTCTAGACAACCTGTGCATCCTGCTCAACCAATAGAGTATCTGTGCATTCTTGAATTGAGATGCGCAATTGTCTGACCAAATAATGTGTTGACGATATGGTATCCCCCTATTAGCCAAATCTCCATAAAATAGTTGAAAACAACATGTACAAACTCTATAGAATGTGATCAATCATTGCTAATGTAAAAATTGTACTCCCTCAAAATCTTCCTATCATCCGTTGTACTTGTAGGTGAATGCATGAATGTTATGTGAAAAAATATGGAAACCTATTGAGAAGTATAATACTTTTCTTGCACCTCATTTTTGTAGTTGTAGTGTATAGTTCTCTATGAAGTCTGAAACTAAAACAATGGTGAACGTATCCTTGCACAACTTGAATTGCAAATCCAACCATCGAGCTCTATGTGTATGCCTTGCATACTTGTATATAATCTTTTCAAAAAAAATCTTCATGAACTCATACACTAGAATCTTTTCAATGACTAAATCACATATTTTACCTTGTTTCCCATCTTTTAGAGCATATGTCATTATCTTATATTTTCTAAATTCTACTATTTCATTTCCAATTGCATGTGTACTATCCATATGTTCACAAGTTGATAAAAGTTGCAAAGAACCACAAAATAAGTATGTACCATTCAAGCATGATTCCTTGTAAAATCGTTGGCTCCTTGTAAAATCATTGGCCATCCCCTATTTCACATAAAATGTTGGATATGATTTCCCTTGAAGATCTTGGTGGCTCATTCATGTCACAACCTTGAAAAACAAACCTAGAATGCAACAACACACATTTATGCCTAAAAGCATCAAAATGGTTAGAAAATTCAACATGTATCCTACAACAAAAAGTTGTGCATGTGTGATTTATCTTCACATAAAAAGGCTTACCCATCTCAAAAAATATTTGACTTATTCAAATTTGAGGATAGATACCAATAAATTTTGTCAAAAATTGTATTTGAGTTGAGTCCAAAAAATGTTTTGCATGTGGGTTGCAATTTTGGCTACCAATACTCCTTCTTACAAAATCTCTTTGATAAGGAAAACACGTGTTATTTTTCTAAAAATATTCGATCAATGATTTCAAAGCTTCATTAATTTATTTATCCTTTCGCGGTAGTCTACTGCTAAATGTGCATAACTCATTTTTTGTTCAATCTTCCAATCTCTCATGCCTTAGCATGGCTCTCCTTAGAGTACCTCTACCTATTTTCAATGTTTTGCTTGTCTTTCTCATGAGTCAAGCTTTCTTCATTTGGGTACTTACTATTGTCAATGTAAGTACTTGTCTTGTGATATTACTATCTTTGGTGAGTGATTTAGAGCCTACTTTGTCATAAGCACTCATTAGATTCTTTACAATACTTTTTTCATTTGAGTCATCCATCACTCTTAGCCCAAGAATCTTCATGATAGGCCTAAATTTCAAATTCCCCATCATTTCAACAAATAATTGGCATTGACCTATAATATTTATTTCTTCAAAGAATAATCTCCACATATGATTAAGTTTTCTTTGACAAGTACACTTGCTAATCTTGTCAGACATTGATCTCAAAATGTTAGTATCAATATCAATCATATATTTTTATCTTTTAAAATGAATTCTAGAAGGTGTTATAATCTCTTTCATTCCCTCAATATTTTTAACATCAACATAAGGTTGAGTGCTTTGTGTACCTTGAACTGAAGATGATGTGCCTTGGCAATAAGATGCAAAAGATGGAATATCACCTACTTGATATGTTCATGTTGTGTCTTCAACATGACATGATGAAGTGTGTACATCATTGGATATACAAATTAACATTTCTTCAACATGAGGTGATGATATGACTCCAACATTAGAAGATGGTGTAGCTTTACAATTCAATTGTCTTCTTGAGAATTAATAGTCTCATTCGTTCTCTTTGTCTTTCCAATTCTTCCTCTTTATTTCTTTGTATCAGTGGTTCTTGTTCTTCTTCAAAATTCAATTCTTCATTATTGCTTTGCAATTTTCTTTGTTCACATAGTAGTTTCATTTTATCTCTTTTAATTTCCAAATCTCTCTCCCTCTCTTCTATTGTTTGAGTTTTTGGTTTCTTCCTTGGCATGATGATGATTTCTATATGTCAAATTATTCAAACATCTGAATTACTTATAATTTGTAAATTAAAAATCATTCAAATACATATACAAATTATAATTATTTCAATGAATACACAATATATTTTAAACAACTTGTCAAATTTCTAACCATTTCCAAATAACAATTAATTCAAACATACAAATTTCAATGAATTCACTATATATTAAACAAAATTTCAAATTATAATCAAATTTGTCTCTATATAACAACAAAGAATATTTAAAAGGGACTGCACTAACCTTTTCTATAGAAAGAATATTCAAAAAGCCTTCAAATAGTGTATCCAATGATTGAATTTGGTGTTTGCTAGCTTCAAATATAATGAAAGAATATTAAAAAATCCTTCAAATAGTGTTTGCTAACTTCCAATAGCTTGAAACCTATGTTTTCTATCAGAACTACAAATACACAATAGATATGGATTAGTAGGGACCCAAACTTGCATTATGACCCTTTTTTGGTGTTCTCATATAGTGTGTATCCTATAAAGCATGTATGCACTATAGTGCATACACACTATGTGAAGAATAATCTCCCCCCATCCCACCATCCTCCATATGCTACTCTCTCTCTCACTCTCTCAATCTTCTCCCATCCCCTACTCTCTCTCATCCTCTCTCTCCTCTCCCATCCCCTACCCTCTCTCACTCTCTCCTCTCCCATCCCCTACTCTCTCTTTCTCTCTCTCCTCTCCTATCCCCTACTCTATCTCACTATCTTTCTCCTCTCCCATCCCCTACTCTCTCTCTCTATCTCCCTCTCCCTCCACCTACTCTCTCTCACTCTCTCTCCCCCATCCCCTACTCTCTCTCACTCTCTCTCCCATCTCGTACTCTCTCTCACACTCTCTCTACTCTCCCATCCCCTACTCTCTCTTGCTCTCTCTCCTCTCCCATCCCTTACTCTCTCTCTTTCTTGGGCTACTCTCTCTATCTATCTCCCTCTCCTGTTGCATCTCCCACTACCTACTCTCTCTCTCCCATCTCCTACTCTCTCTCTCACTCTCTCTCCCATCCCCTATACTCTCTCTCTGACACACACTCCCATCCCTCCCTCTCTCTCTCACTCTCCCTCTCACAATCCCTCTCCCACTGCTACTCTCTCTCTATCTACCTCCCTCTCCCACTCCCTCTCCCATCGCCTACTCTCTCTCTCATCTTTTATTTTCTCTCTCACTCTCTCTCCTCTCCCATGCCCTACTCTCTCTCTCGCTCTCTCCTCTCCCATCCCCTACTCTCTCTCTATCTATCTCCCTCTTTGATCACCTGCTCTCTCTCTCACTCTCTCTCCCATCCCCTACTCTCTCACTCTCTCTCCTCTCTCATCCCCTACTCTCTCTCACTCTCTCTCCTCTCCCATCTTGTACTCTCTCTCAGGCTACTCTCTCTATCTCCCTCTCTCTCTCCATCTCCCACCACCTACTCTCTCTCTCCCATCCCCTACTCTCTCTCTCACTCTCTCTCTCTCGCTCTCCCACTCACTCTCTCATCTCCTACTCTCTCTCTCTCATCCCCTGCTCTCTCTCTCTCTCTCTCTTACACACACTCCCATCCCCCCTCTCTCTCCCTCTCCCTCTCCCACTCCCTCTCCTACCACCTATTCTCTCTCTCACTCTCTATCCCATCCCCTACTCTCTCTCTCTTAAACACACTCCCATCCCCCTCTCTCTCTTGCTCTCCCTCTCCCACTCCCTCTCCCACTCCTACTCTCTCTCTCTCTCTCTCTCTCTCCCACTCCCTCTCCCATCGCCTACTCTCTCTCTCATCCCCTACTCTCTCTCTCTCTTGCTATCCCTCTCCCATTGCCTACTCTCTCTCTCTCTCTCTCTCTCTCTCTCTCTCTCTCTCTCTCTCTCTCTCTCTCCCAACCTCTACTCTCTCTTGCTCTCCCTCTCCCACTCCCTCTCTCATTGCCTACTCTCTCTCTCACTCGCTCTCCCTCTCACACCACCTACTCTCTCTCTCACTCTCTCTCCCATCCCCTACTCTCTCTCACTCTCTCTCACACTCTCACTCTCTCCCTCTCTACTCTCTCTCTCTCTCTCTCTCTCTCTCTCCCATCCCCTACTCTCACTCTCTCTCCCATCCTGTACTCTCTCTTTGCCACCCCCTACTATCTCACACTCACACTCTCTCCCATTCCCTACTCTCTCTCTCTCTTACACACACTCCCATCCCTCCTCTCTCACCCTCTCCCATTGCCTACTCTCTCTCTCCCATCCCCTACTCTCTCTCTTTAACACACACACTCCCATCCCCTAATCTCTCTCATTCACACACTCTCATCCTCTCTCTCTTACTCTCCCTCTTCTACTCCCTCTCCCACCACCTACTCTCTCTCACTCTCTCTCTTCCATCCTATACTCTCTCTCTACCACCCCTACTCTCTCTCACAGTCTCACACTCTCTCCTATCCCATATTCTCTCTCTTACACACACTCCCATCCCCCCTTTCCCTCTCCCACTCCCTCTCCCATCGCCTACTCTCTCTCACACTCTTTCTCTCTCTCCCATCTATTGCTCTCTCTCTTACACACACTTACATCCCCCCCTCTTTCTCTCTCACTCTCCCTCTCCCACTCCCTCTCCCATTACTACTCTCTCTCTCTATCTATCTCCCTCTCCCACTCCCTCTCTCATCGCCTACTCTCTCTCATCCCCTACTCTCTCTCTCCTTCTCCCTCTCCCACTCCCTCTCTCACTTTCTCTCCCTCTCCCACTCCCTCTCCCACAACCTACTCTCTCTCACTCTCTCTCTCCCATCTCCTACTCTCTCTCACTCTCTCCCTCTCTACTCTCTCTCTCCCATCCCCTACTCTCACTCTCTCTCCCATCCTGTACTCTCTCTTTGCCACCCCTACTCTCTCTCACACTCTCACACTCTCTCCATCCCCTACTCTCTCTCATACACATACTCCCATCCTCTCTCTCTCCCTCTCCCTCTCCTTCTCCCTCTCCCACTGCCTACTCTCTCTCCCATTCCCTACTCTCTATCTTTCATACACACACACACACTCCTATCCCCCTCTCTCTCTCCTCTCCCATCCCCTACTCTTTCTCTCATCCTCCTCCTCCTCTCTCTCACTCTCTCTCTCCCACTCCCTATCCCACCACCTACTCTATCTCTCTCTCTCTCTCCCATCCTATAATCTCTCTTTTCCACCCCCTACTCTCTCTCATAGTCTCACACTTTCTCCCATACCCTATTATCTCTCTTACATACACTACCATCCCCCTTCTCTCTCTCCCACTCCCTCTCCCACCACCTACTCTCTCACTCTCTCTCTCACTCACACACTCTCATTCTCCTCTCTCTCTCTCTCATGCTCTCACTCTCCAACTCCCTCTCCCACCACCTACTATCTCTCACTCTCTCTCTCTCCCTCCCATCCCATACTCTCTCTGCCACCCCTACTATCTCTCACAGTCTCACACTCTCTCCTGTCCCCTATTCTCTCTCTTACACACACTCCCATCCCCCCCCTCTCTCTCTCTCTCCCCTCTCACACTCCCTCTTCTGCCACCCACTCTCTCTCTCCCCCATCCCCTACTCTCTCTCTCTTGGGCTACTCTCTTTCTCTCGGGCTACTCTCTCTTTTTCATAGACACACACTTCCATCCCCCCTCTCTCTCTCCTCTCCCATCCCCTACTCTCTAGATCTGTCACACACACTCCCATCCCCCCTCTCTCTCTCCCTCTCATGTTCCCTCTCCCACCACCTACTCTCTCTCTCTCTCTCTCTCTCTCTCTCTCTCTCTCCCCTTTCCCATCCCCTACTCTCTCTCTTTCATAGAAAAACACTCCCATGCCCCCTCTCTCTCCTCTCCCATCCCCTACTCTCTAGATGTCTCACACACAATCCATCCCCTCTCTCTCCCTCTCCCACCACCTACTCTCTCTCTCCCTCTCTACTCCCTACTCTCACTCACTCTCTCTCTCCTATCACCTACTCTCTCTACCACCCCTACTCTCTCTCACACTCTCTCCCATCCCGTTCTGTCTCTTACACACACTCCTATCCCCCCTCTTTCTCTCCCTCTCCCACTCTCTCTCCCACTTCCTACTCTCTCTCTCCCCTCTCCCATCCCCTACTCTCTCTCTTTCACACACACACTCTCCCATCTCCCCCTCTCTCTCTCCTCTCCCATCTCCTACTCTCTCTCTCTCTCACACACACACACTCCCATCCTCCTCCTCCTCCTCCTCCCCCCCCCCCCTCTCTCTCTCTCTCTCCCCCATCCCCTACTCTAAATCTCTCTCTCCCATCCTATACTCTCTTTGCCACCCCCTACTCTCTCTCACACTCTCACACTCTCTCCCATCCCTTGCTCTCTCTCTTATGCACACTCTCATTCCCCTCTCTCTCTCCCTCTCCCACTCCCTCTCCCACCACCTATGCTCTCTCACACTCTCTCCCATCCCCTACTCTCTCTCTTTTACACACACTCACTCTCATCCCCCCTCTCTCTAAAAAACACTCCTATCCTCCCCCCCCTCTCTCTCCCCCCCCCCCTCTCTCTCTCTCTCTCTCTCCCATCTCCCATCCCCTAATTTCTCTCTCTCTCTCTCTCTCTCTCTCTCTCTCTCTCTCACACACACACACACACACACACACACACACACACACACACACACACACACACACACACACACACACTCCCATCTCCCTCTCTAAATCTTGCTCTTCCTCTCTCCTTCCAAATTTAGGTCTTAATAGTGTGTGTGCACTAAACCGCATACACACTAAAGGATGCACTCAATATTAAGACCAAAATTTAAAAACCTTTAAATAGCATGTGTGCACTATAGTGCACACACACTACAACATACATGCACTATGTAAAGCTTTGCATTATACCAAGTCTAAGGCTTGGTTTTGCCTTGGGCACCCAACCCAAAGGTTTGGAGTCTCTAAACTAGTTTGAGATGTTTTTTGCTACAAACATACAAAAAATGATTAATTTTTTTGGTGTGCTCTCTTTCAAGTTTCCTTGTGGTTGAGCATCGATAAAATTAGGTTACATAACATTTTAGGTCTCTGTGTTAGCTATTTAACCATATAATTTATTTTTTATTTGAACTATTTCAATCATTTCAACTATAATTTCTTTTGAATGTATTTCCATTTTTTTGTCAAAAACCAACATGTACTAATTGGTCTATAGATTTTAGCTCGTTTATCAAATTTTGCAACAACTTAGTTTTTTAGAAACTAGACCCCATTATACACACTTTGATAAAAAGAAAATTTGATTTTAGATTAGTTTTTAATCATTTATAGAGGGAGCACATAGATATTTCATGTTTTGGGATGTGTCCAATTAAAAAATTCATTAAAAAAATACACATAAAATTACCCAAAAAATTTGGGATAAACTAAATAGTGTTAGGTAACTTTTGACCAAAGCATTAAAGAATTAAAAAAAAAAGGTTAAAATTAAAGGGGGGGCACACTTTGTACTATGTTGTGTTGTTTCTAAATAAATAGTACCACTTTCTATGGTCCCCTTTTTTGAGGACCTAAAATTAAACCATTTCGAAAAAAAAATAGTAGTTTAGAAACTATATTCAAAGGACTACTACTTTTGTTTTTGTCATATCTTAAAATTTTGAGTGTAACTATCTTCAAATTCTTGTTGAAGTTCATAAATTGCTGATCTTAGGAAAAAGGTGTCCACTTATAACCCCCCTTTTGGCACCACAACTTGGTGCACTTACCCAATAATTAGATCAAGGATACTGATGAAGTCTCAAGGCTTAAGAAATAGATTGATATCCTCAAGAATGAGCTATATATTAAAAATATAATATTAAGTTTGAAGGATAATGAGAAGAAGATTGGATCTGATTTGAGATCTAAGAATGCAGATTTGAAATCCAAACTTGCCAAGGTGACATCTAAACTTGAATCTTCAAAGTTACAATATGTAGAAATTGAGAAGTATAATACTATTGTGAAAGGAGAACATACACAAAGAAAGAAATGTCCTGAGAAGTTGTATTCAATTAGTAAAAACATTGATGAAAAGTTCATGGAACAAATAACTTTTTATGATAAGACTGGTCTTGGTTACTATGAAGGAAAATAATCAAAGAGATACAACATTACTGAGGAACACAATATTGTGGTCCAAGAAGTTGAACAACAAAAAGAAGATCTGAACAAGGTTGAGTCAAATCAATCTGAAGAGATACCTAATTAATTTGAACCACCTAAAGGAGTAAGGAGGCAATTTACTAGAAAATGTTATGTATAGAATGAAATTGGTGATATGAAGAAGGATCATATGGGTAAGTATACTAACCCTATTTTTGGTTACTATTATAATTTTTATGCTTATAGGCATAGAGCTAGCAAATGTAGGAAATCTAGATTTAATAATAATATCTATCAAGGTACTAACCCTGTAGCTAGTAGACCTATTGGAGTAAATAATGTCATGAGAAATGGAGTGATGTGTTATAAATATAACAACTTTGGACATATTTCTAGAGATTGCAAATTATAGATCAATCAATCATGACCTAGATATGGAAAAAATGTAGTAGCATGCTAGATTTGCAACAATTTGGGACACAACAAGATTTTGTAGGATGAACAATATGATAATGCTAAAGAACACGAAAAAAAAAATGAGAACACCATAATTTAGAAGGAATATGAACAATGTCAAGGAAAATGAGAGTAGATGTGATAGTTAGAAAGAAAATTTAGAAAAATTCAATGAAACATTTGTTAAGGACAAGAAACTTACAAGCACAAAACTTTGGGTAGAAAAGAAAGACAATGCCATATTCCTGAAGCAAGTTAGTCAGTGATTGTTCTTGACAAACCTCTATCTATTTGAGCAACTTATTTCATAGAAAATAAAGGGAAATTAGCATGACAAAATTATTTAACACCTATATCATTTAATTTAGATTTTTGTAGTAAATATGAGGTAGATATGAATGACAAGAAACCATGCTAAGTGCACATAATATTTTGAGTTTATATTTGAGTGTGCAAAGAGAAACAAGTTCTCTGGTTAATAAGAACAACTTTTTGAATCCTACATACTTGCAAAATTAATGTAGTAGTAAATTTGAAATGATTTAAAGGTTAAAATTGGATTTTTGAGCACCATGTGATTGTACAAGAAGCTAAGGAGCATAAAGAAGTGAATTTGAGATTGAAAATGGAGTGTGTTGAAGCAAATTGAAAGCAAGTTCATCAAGCTCTAAGATATTTATCACTTGTGCATTCATAATTTTAAGATTTTAACTTAGAAAGATGGAAACCCCCACCGTATGTGATGTGAGTGAAAGAACTAGGTATAAGTTTAAGAAGCACCCATACAATTCCCTTGAAGATGATTCATCAAATGCATTTTCACAAGTACCTAGTAGAGTGTCACACATAGAGGATATATGCACACACATACACTCCAAGTTCAAGACAATTGGAGACAAGGATATTCACCATGAAACAAACTTAGTATACGACAATGATCAAACATTCAAACATGGGTTTGAAAATTTGGGAAACGTGAACATTACTAGGCATATGTTCTTTGAGCTATTTTTTGCCCTATATGTTTTGGCAGCCACTATAATTTGATGCAGAGCCACACCTTGGAAAACTCAGGAGGAATCAGTCACTCAACTGAGTTGCTTCAAGGGACATCTACAACCTTCAGGATCACACACTAAAATCAGATTCAATAAACAAAACTTTGAAAATAAAATCCCCCAAAATATCTTCTTGTTGCCTTCGGATAGACCTACACTCAGACATGTATAACTTTTGAACTAGATCAAAACTCTTCGATCACTCTGGTGAAGATGGGTGTAATTAGGCCTATAATAACATATCCAAAGCTCATGAAAATCCAACAGTGCATTTTGGAGATATTACCCACACACTGAGACTAATTTTTGCAAACATACCGAATTCGACCCAAAACTAAAAACTTTTTAATCTTCTATAAACTATCAACTTGTTTCTAGTGAGAAGATAAGAAAAATCTATTCAAAACTCAGACCATCAAAAAATTGCATAAAGACAAAATAAAAAAAACATTCCATATCTCTCCAAATTCGATTCCCCTGCTACATAGCCGACTGGCTCTCATTTTAAAACTGACTTTCTTTTCCTAATTAAAGGATGTGAAACGTTTTCTTTTTATTTAGAAAAGAAGAACATCTTCTATCCAAAAAAAGGATAAGAATCTGAAACATTTTTTCTACCAATATTAGACAGTCGTTTTCTAAATCAGAAATATTCCAAAAACTGCCTACTACCTATTATTGGATTCTAAAAATCATTAAACACTCCACCTACGAACTAAAAAAAACTATTCTAATTTAAGATCTACACACTTGGTCCTAGGTGGCTATATCTAGAGAGCTTATCAAACTGCTACTCTAGGTATGCCACCACATGTAGGACATTATTACAAACTTCAAAAACTAAAAGCATTTAAAACATAACATTAAATTTCCTATTACATTTTCAACAATGTTGCCTCCTGTAGCGTTTCTCTTCTCTACCACTACAGCATAATTGGGATCATTTCTTCGTGACTAGGCACATGCACATTAGTGAATCTTAAGAGCCACTTTGAATGCTCCCAAGCTAACTCCTTTACTGCATTTAGCTGACTTGTCAATTCTCCAGCCACCACATGTACGTATCCACCAAGCATCTGCAACTCTACCACTCTATTTTGACCACTTGAAGTCATTCCAGATAGATTACTCAAGTATGTGGAGAAGTTATTTTTCATTACTTCTACCCCAATGAGAGCTTTTCCATGCCCACTATTTTGTGGATCAGTGTGTAATCCTTGCATGAGTTCAAATGCCCTGTCTTGGATCTTCTTCACCTTTTTCCTTTGTTTCTTTGAGTCCTTTAGTCTCTTGAATCATCTCCTACTTGAATTGCATGTTTTGGAGCCATTCAAACAGAGGCTCAGTTCCCTTCTTCAAAATATTTGCTTCAACTGCCTCTTTTGCCTTCATTTGGATGACCATATTCAGGAGAGAAATACATTCATCACACCTTTCCTTTTTTGCGACCAAAGTGTTGTGATTAGAAGTAATATTATCCTTCTCAATTTTCAATCAAAGGATAACATTTCCAATTTGATCAACTAGAATAACTCCATCTACATTGAGTTTCTCAATCCATTCTTTTCTAATCTAGCCAAAATGCCTATCCTTTTGAAGCTTTGAGATGAAGGCTTGCACTTCTTCTACAGTAGGGTTCTCAGTAGTAGGCACACTAGTGATGGTTACCAATGGAACAACTAATTTCCTGATAAATCTTTTCAATTCTTTAATCTTGAATTTCATTCTAATTTTTGACAATTTGAGGTTCTCCAAATGCTCTTCTATCACCTCATTACTTGATCTCCATAGGCCCACCTTTGTATCATGCCTAGCCTCTCTGAGATCAATCGAATGCATAGTGGAATCTTCAGGTGTCATGTCCTTAATTCTCCCTACTTTATTTGGCTTTGCTACCTCCATTGTTAAGTGTCCTATTTTTGGATCTTGCCCAAGTATTGATAAAGTCTTCTGCTTCTTAGCTTTCACTACTATAGATCTAGGGTGAACTACTTGAGACACAATATCCTTTGCAAGGATACTCTCCTCTTTCCTCTTTCTCTTCCTTTCTAGAGTATCTTCTAGCCAGGATTTTGTGCTGATTACTTTAGAAGTAGCCCCAAGTGATTCTATACTAAACATCTTCTTCCTCACTGGAGTTACTAGCATTGAAGTAGTAGAAAATGGATTCTTAGGATCCTAAAATAGAAGCCTAGAAGAACTCAGCACTTTCTCTTTCTCTTGAGTTTTCCTTGTGGCTTCATCAAATTCAGTAGATTTTTTGCTATTGCTCTGTTCATCCTCGATCTCTACTATCTAAATGGGGGAACTAGTCGACTTCAAAAGGAGAGCACTTGCAGATGGAGCAGGGCTATGATGAGGAGATGGAGTAGCAGCCACATGAGGAGGTGAGACTGGAGTAGCCACATGGGGAGACAAAACTGGAGTAGTAACACCATCTTTTGTCTCTTTAGTCCTCTTTTCTTTGGTGCTAGCTTGGGCTCCAATAACTTGTAGAGGACCACCTTGGAAAATTGGAGCTATTGAAATTTTCTTCTTCAAGGGTTGGTCACCTCCTCCTATAGATTGAGCAGGTCCTGGAGCAGCTGAAGTTGTAGCACTAGGTGTGGTACTTTGAGAAGAAGTGGGAGTAGTAGCAGCTAGTGAAGCTTGAGTAGTCTTGCTCCTACTCCAACCCTTTTTTGATGTCCATTCAACCCATTTCCTAGATCTTTTGATAATCCAGGCCATCATAACATCAAGGTATTCCTCCACATCAACATATGGCTCAAAATTGATTGGATTATTTCTCAATTTGGTTAAATATGTATTACTATACATATTTTTTCCATCATCCTCTAGCCCTTCCACCTCTAAGTTAATGCCATATGTCTTTATTTGTTCTATTGTGAGTCTAGCAAAGGCACGGTCTCGGCTCTCTAGCTCATCTTTACAATCAACCCAGTAAGCTTCTATAGTTGTTACATGTTTGATGACGCTTCCAATTTGAAGCACATCTCTAGCATACCCATTTGGATCAAACATGGGCCTTATCACTTCATACTTCTCCAGTCTGTATTTGTTCTCGAATGCTTTGAGTATGTTCTTCACATCTGATCAGGACTCACAACTATATGCTCCAACTTTTATGGGAAATTCGTATCCCTTTTTCTTCAAACTAGTGCTTAGCACATTTACTTGAATTTCTTTCCTGAAAACCTCGATGAGCATGATCATATCATCCAGATATCTAGGTAGCTTCAAGGGAAATCCATCAAATGCTACAAGACACAAATAAGAAAAAGATGAGAATTGAATAAAATAATAGCCAAACTGGCTAATGACCACCATCGCTTCTAGGCTGAACCTCTGCTCTGAACACCCTTGAAGTTCCCTATAGATTCTCATAGTAAATGCATCATTAACCTAGATATACACTGCATAGCTATTCTATAATTGCAAGCATGGATAAAACTCATAACTTTTTACATTTTCGGGAAAATTCTCTATTTTGGGGAGTCTTGACCATAGTTGTAAGGAAGCGAACATATATATCAAGAAAGATGACATATAAAATGAATTGTAAAACTTAGCTGCACTAAGAGCCCTAGACAGATGTTCACTAACTTCATATGCCTAGTCAACATACTGTGTATCTGAGCAGATAATTTGCACCATCAAGAAGTATTGTTCTATAAAATTGAATTCTTCTACCTCACCTTTTAGTCGATGCAAGAGGACCAAAATATCCACAATTTTAGTCTTAAGATCCATGCCAAATAGGGTTTTAGGGACCTTACTCTTTGCCCCTCTGGGCTTTTAGAACCAAGAATTCATAATCTCCTTCTACCACACCATCTTCCTTAGGGAGAATTCAGACATGGCTCCTCTGATTGTTAGCTCAGAGAACTCCTCAGAGAATTGCTTGCCTATCAATTGAAATCAATACCAGTTGATCAGGCAATAGGATCTACTTGGTGTCTGGGTTATAATGATTGATACATTCGACAATTAGTTTCAAAGCTTGTATTGCTACAGGAAACCCAGTTGCTTCCACTAGTCCACTTCCTTGGAGCTTCTCTGTTATAGGGTGAGTCGGCTCAGTTCTTAGCCTTCTCTAAAAATATTCCATATCAAAGAAATGTAGTGAAGTATCAGAGATACTTTGCCATGTTGACTTGATTCCACCCAGCCCATCAAAACTAGAGAATCTTGATGCCATCTTTCCTGATATAGAATGATAGAAATTCAACAATTGTGGTAATGTACGAAAATGAACCATAAAATTTGAAGTTTCTCAAAAGCACTATGAAATATAACAGTAAAGCAGTGATTTGAAATTTTGTTATGTTCTTCTTTATATTAAAACCCTTGATCTGCCCATTAAATTTCAAATTTGTGCCACATGAGCAACTTTAAGGATAAATCAATTGGGTTAATCAATGTAAGGGTTCTAATGGATTTTTCCTTATCATTTCATTATTTCCATTGGCCCAATGATAACTCTCCTTTATTACTGACTTACCTTTCCATTTTCACCCAGTTTCAGAAAATCGAGAACAGAATACTCCCTGAAGAAAAATCTGCTTGGCTAGATTCTGCTCAAAATATCCTTACAAATTTCACTAATTTGCTTCCATTTTTATCCCAGACACATCCTGTGATCTATTCAAACATTTACCATGCTTGTAGTAGCAATTTTTCATTAGATGTGGAATATTGGTTTTGAGGGTAGAAACCCTGCAATGGAGAAGGCAATTTCCATTTTTCTGCTTAAGCTTTCACTTTACCTTTTCTTCCTTAAGAATTTTACTATAAGCCTTTGAAAAACATAAAGAAGGCTTATAACTTTTCCCTTCTATTTAGGCTTTTTTTAGAAAACTTACTTCTTGGTTCGAAACTCGCCAAAGGAGAAGCTATTTCTGACTTTTTCGCCGATGCTTATCCTAATCATCCTAATGAGTTCTAAGTGATTCCCACTATGAAAACATGATAATATTTGAATGATTCATCCATAATATGGCTTACCTTTCCCTTTTTTAGCCTACAAATAGCATTTATGGATCCTTGTAGAGTTTCACCTTCGAGGTGCGAAAACCTGCTATGGAGAAGAAGAAACTTGATTTTCTACCAATGCCCATTATTTTATTTTCTCTACCCTAATCACTTTACTTTAAGCCCTTTTAAAATATAAAACCAAATTTTCAAGTGAAAGGTGGGACCCACTGGCTCACTTAATTCTTTTATGAACACTTTTTCAAAAAATTAACTTCTTGGTTCGAAACCCACGGAGAAGTCGTTTCTAAGTTTTCTGTTGTTCCCCTTTTTAATCATCTTAATGAGTTTTGAAAAGTTCCCATAGAAAAAACATGGAAAAAATTGAATTATCTATCCATAACATAATTTTCTTCTCTTCATTTAAGCTCAAGAATATCATTTAGGAATCTCGGCAGAGTTTCACCTTCGGGGTGCAAAAACCACCAAGGAGAAGATAAAATTGGTTTTTCTGCCAAATTAACTTTCTATAAGTTCAGAAAAAAATGACTTGTGAGTAAGTTCATCTAGAGTAAAAAAATTTAAAAATATCCATCGAGCAAGGTCCTAAACTACCCCAAAGACTCACGCTGATAAACAAAACCCACCCGGCCATATAATGTGGGAAAAGGGAAAGATGGAAACCCAATGGAGATACTTATTACTTGAGGAAAGTAAAGGGGCAACTGACTCAACTAAACTAAAAACAATACAAGCTAATCTCCACTTTGCAAAATTGGTACATGGTGAAAAGTGAGGCAACGCATAGACATTTCAAAACTTTGGTTAAAGTAGCTACAATCAAGGAACAAGCTAAGCATCATGCAAATATGTTTAGAAAGGTATGCTAGAATGTTAAAGATGGCTTAGCTAACTTGGATACATTCATAAAGGAATTGCAAAGATGTGTACATGAAGGTAAAGAACTTTATGAGAACTATGTACTATTGCATGAATATATAAACACCTTCATGTCACATATTAAAAGAAAAGATCATGAAGTAAAAAATGTGATTAGTGAGTTGAAGAGTGTAGATTCTCAAGTGATTCACTTGGAGAAAAAGATTAGTAAAACTCATGATGAAATGAGAATGTTAGAGGTCAGTAAAGGAAAAGCAATGCAAAGGTTCTCTTTGCTAAGAAAGCATCTATCTTTAAAGATTGACCTAGTTAAAAAGAAAATCGAAGAATTCCTAAAAGTGAGGATATCATATGAACACTTCAACTATCTATACTTTCAAGAAATAGATTTAGCATCTTATGGATTGTGTGCACTTCTCACAATGTAAGATTTAGTAAAAGGAGCATGGAATGAAGGTATAACTATCTTGAAGAGTAGATTTTCTAATTGCATTTCATTGTTACACAACTCATTAGTATGAAGGGAATAAGCTAGATATAAATTTTTGATTTATATATAGTCTTTGACTCACCTTTGTCATTGATGTCAAAATGGGAATGATGTTTTATGGAAAGTTGTATATGTTATACATGTATAAGGAAGAATAAGATATAGCATTGTCAAAGGAGAAGTAATATTGTAATAAGGAGATAAAAGTATGTAAATATGGTATATAAATAGAAAATAATCCACATTTTAAAATTTGGAATGACTATATGAAGAACTTCACAAATTTTGAATTTTTTAGTTTTTTTACTTAACCAATTTTTTGAGATGTTTCCATCAATGCCAAGGGTGGATATTGTTGGAAATTTGGCTAAGAGGAGAATATGAAAATGTATTTACATTGTCATTTATGAGAACATGTAAGTTGTATAAAGTCAACATACTGTAGATACATTTTTGGTAAGAAGACTTAGAAAACTGTCTAAGTATTACAAAGTTTATCTATTGGCATATGCATGGTTTTGGTTGGAATAGCTCACACACAAAGTTTTGGCACATACCCAAGAACCTAGTGATAGTATAGAGTGCCAATATTTTTTACCTAAGTGTGCAAGTTATTATGAGAAGTATGAACATAGATATGAAGGATTTAGTAATTATAAGTATGCATAGGAAGAAGATGAAAAAGATAAGGAAAGAGATATTTTAATTCAAGGAATTGTTTTATTTTGAAAAAAAATTTACTTAACCACTTAGAGATGACATCCTAGATGTTAACCCTAAGTGAGAAAATTATAATTTTGCATTTTGGGACACATGTCAAGACATAAAAGATGACACAACATGATTACTTGGTATAAAGGACAAAACTTTAGATGCAAAGTTGCATGATACCTATGAAATTATAATGTTATTTTTTATGATGAAAATTTGAAATTGAGAGAAGTAAAATGAGTTATATGTGACAATTGTATAGTGAACTACAAAGATAAAATAAGATATTGAAGATATCAACATTAGTAAGAGGTTTCTTTATTTATACCTATTGTGTATAGAATAATATTGTATATTTCATTTTTTGGTAGTGGTCTCATCTCTCATAAATTGGTTGTAATAACAACTCCTAATAGGGTTGAGGCTTCTAACAAGGCCCAGTCCTCTAACAAGGACCTAGACACTATATAGATGTAATAGACTCCTAACAGGGTCATTATCTTTCACAAGATATTTTTTATTAGTGGATAATTTTGTGGGTACCATCCCCACCATGGTTTTTCCTTGGCCAAGTTTTCCCTAGTTGATAAATAATGGTGTTATGAGTTACACTGTGTTACTATTATATTTACTATTCAACTTATTCATATGTGCATGTTTTAAGGTCATAAAGTATATCCATAGTTGGTGAAAAGCTTATGAAATACTGATTCACTCCCCTCCTAGTATTTCCTATTTCTAACAACACTTTGGATAGTCCACCATGTTCCCTTCATGGAGGTATTTTCATGCCTATTACTAAAATCCTAAACTATACTCTTGATGAAAATTGCCTCAGAGTCAGTGATTTGTCTACAAACTTAGGAACTCTCACTCTAATACCATTTGATTAAAGTTTCTCCTTGTGATATCACTAACACATAACATAAATAGAGAAACAATAATGATTCACAAAAATAGAAAATGGCCTCCTTAATATCTCCAAAAATATGGAATTGCAAATTTGCATGAAGGGTTCTCTTCATAATACCACAAACACATAACTACAATAAAGAAACAATTTTTTTTTGCAAGAATAGAAAATGGGCTTCTTATTATCTCCAAAAGTATAGAATTACAAATTTCAAAAATACAACATGCAAAGCCACATGGACATTTTATCATACAAAATCTATAAGCCAAACCCATGAATTACCACCCATAACTACCCTAGATAACCCTATAGGCTTTTCTTGTATAGACAATTTTCCATTGCTTGGGAAGGTTCTAGAATTTAGTCCTAATCCTTGAAGCCAACCAACCATTATTGAAAAATATAGAAACATTTTTCTTGGATGATGCAAGATTTCCCTTACACCTAGGATGTATTTTTTTTTGTGTAGAGTGACCAATGAAGTACTATACATACTCCATAATTCCTTAATAGGGTTCATGGCTAGGCTAGGCCCCAAGTAGGGGTTTGGAGGAGATAGCATCGCCCTCGACAAATTTTTTTTTGGGTCTATTGTATCAAAAATTTTGGGCCGACATGTTGTAAGTAATTTCAACAATAAAGTGGAAAAAATACTTGTATAAAATGGCTTAGGATTAGGGTATTTTTTATAAGGTGTGATCCCAAAATTGTTTCTTGTGGTGGTATTGAGCTAGAAGAGATTACAGATTTTAATCAAGCTATAATCATTGGATTAAAAAAATATTAGACTCATTGTTTGGTGGATGTAGCCCAGGGATTGGGTGAACCACGTTAACTCTTTTTGTCTTATGTTCTATTTTGTGTGATTTATTATTTTTTGATATTGGTTATATTTGCATGCAATTATTATTTTCTGTCTGTGCTTAATCCTAACATATACAAGCATCACATCTAATTAAGGAATTATCCCTTACCTCTATTAAGAGATTTACCTTATTATGAGTATCCTTTCTGGAGGACTTCAAACACTAGCTAAAGTATCACACTATTAAAGGATTCACAATAAATATTTGTTAGGATCTACCTAGTTAAGTAATTTATCTTGCTATAAGTATTAGTGAAAAACAAGTAGAATGATATGATAAATAGCACCAATCCCTTGCTTGTACAGATCCAATTAAGCTCACACGTGTTTCTTGCATGCAAACCAACTATTATCCTACAACATGCACCTTGATTCACAATTTTTCACTATTATGGATATGATCTATGTATTCTCACACTTCTTTTTGATACATAACAAAGTATTAATACATTTAATAAAATAGGGTTCCCATTACCTCAACACTTATATAAAATTCCCTCCTTAGATGTATACCAAGAAAGTTGAAATCATGGTCTAGCTCACACTGACATTAGGATCCAATTACATATTGATTTGACAAAAAAATCAAAATGTATTTGTTAGTGAACAGATTGTCCTTTGAGAGAATATGTGCAAATTTGACCTTGAATGCCCAAGTAGAAGGACAAGCTAACACCAATAGTTGGATAGGTTATCATGGGATTGATAACCTTCCTTTGAATTTTTATCGGGTATAGCTCCTTGTGTAAGATATTCAATGAATAAATTGTGGATGCTTTTAACTAGAAAGCACAAAAGAATATCAAACATCTACCTGTAAATACAACGTAGATGCGGAAATCTATACTACAACATGAAAAGAAAGAAAAGAATAGAAGATGATGCAAAGTTCATTTGCTGATCATTGCATTATGTGATAAGGATTAAATAGTGTCATTTATCTCCCTAAGTGAATTAAAATTAGAACCTTGCAGAATATTTGGAATGTCAATGTAATAAAGAAACAATGACAACAGACTACAATTTTAGTGAAAACTGGAATTGACTCAAAGTCCAATTTAGTGGAAGGAAAAATACATTATCACCAAAGACTAATGTGTTTAACCTTTAGCCTCCCTTCCCTGACTATAAAAGATTACAAAGCCTCCTTCACGCATTACAATCTGGTCATTATTCAAAAGAAACATAAACTTTTCCTACAATATTACTTTAAACACCAAAATTTAATCTTCATTTCAAACACACAATTCTAAAAAGAAAGAAAATTTCTCCTACTTTGCCTTTCCCTATCTCCCAAGGAAATAGAATGGTTTTTTGGAAGATCTCCTCCCTGTGTAAAGCCCAAAGTCTGCAGCCTGGAAGAAGCCTAAATAAAATAGGAAAAAGAATGGGACCCCCTATAGCACAAAGTCTTAGAGAAATCCAATCTTTTCCCTATCACTGTATTCATAGCCTCTATTCTTCTGTAGCCCAAAGTCTCTCAGCCAAAACTCAGAAAAATTGGAAACCCCTCTATATCTTACCTTCTCAATTAAATATAATTCTCAATGACTCCCTCTTTTAGTTCCTATAACTGCTTCTTGCCAATTGTTTCCTTACACATTCCCATGAAGTTTTTCATTTTCCATCATCAGCTTACTTTCATAAAATTTATTAAAGTTTATTCTCATTAATAATAATCCTTTTCAAAGTTATTTCAGTGACCTTTCAGTTTTACAATATTTCCCTATGTGAGAGTCTCCAAAGATTATTAACCAAAGTTCTAACATCTTCATGTGACTGTATTTGCTTTCCGACAAGTGTACATAACTAATTACTAGGTGTCAATTAATGATTTTTCTTATTTGGATTACATTTCATTGGATATAATATCCAATTTTATATCTTTGCAAATTCGTGGCCCTTATGACATACTCATGCTGATAGGTGGCACTTGCTAGTGATGATGTTATATCATGGTTTTATAACTGTCATTGATAGTGTCCCACTCAATCAGTCATAACTTATTAACCAGGAATGATTTTGAAAAAATATTTGGTCATATCATGCATAACTTGCTTCTTAGAAACATATCCAAAATTGAGCTAAATCCAATTGTTTTATTGGAAGTTATGGTCCCTTCACTGAGACCCAATCTGGTTGTTTGCATTCTATAATTGTTAATTGCTGATCCAATAGAGGTGTAAACAGAAACCTATAACTTTTGATCCATATTAAATATCATAAAAATATTTAGAGAAGATTTAGATAACTAGGTTTTCCAACAAATATCTTAAATGTAGCATGATAAAATGATCAGATTGAGAGATATGGCCCTCGAAATATGACTATTTTCTTCCATCTGTAATTCATGACTGTTAATTCTGATCTGATAGTGGTGTAGTCAAGAACCTGTAACTTTTGATCCACATGTAATATGACAAAACGATTTGGTGAAGATTTAGAGAACTAGATTTTCCAAGAAATATCTAAAATGTAGCTAGATCCAATGGCTAGATTAGGATTTATGACCTCTTATAAATAACTATTTTTTTGTCATCAGAGCATCCAAAATTTGCATGAGATGTATATCTGCCTGTTCTCATTACAACGAATCACCATAGTGCTTTGTCACATGACCTTTATGTAACATTGATACTGAAAGTAGATCAAGCACAATATATCATCAAAATTTCAACTTATAGATGATTACAAATTACTCCTTGTGTTTCAAGATGTTTGGCATTGAGCATATACTCTTTGTATTCCTATAACCCACCTCAGCTCCATGATCTCATACTAAGATCAAGGCCTTTATGGAACTAGTCTTGCCAGTTCATAGATGCTTGGCTTATAGAAGTGTGTGGACCAATGTCATTGTGTTGAGATTTAGACTGTCCTTGAAATGTGAACTTGATTTTCTTCTGACTTTTAAAACGTTGTTTCTGCCCATCACAATGATGCTGATTAATATATATTTAAGTACACTGGGGGAAAGTCGTAGGTTATACCAATCTTGCGCAGTTTCGTACAAAATTCATGGGCCTCTTTTCATTTATCACATTGTAGGTATCCATGTACATGCCTAATATATGAAATTGCTTTGGAAAAATATTCATCTTCCATACATCTATCAGGCTTGATCTTCTGATTTTGAACTTTGCTGAGTCAACCAATTTGCATTTCGAACCCTGAGTTTGAATTATGCTTGTATTGAACCTCCAGGATGGATCGTTTGAAACATTAAACCATTCTGAACTACTTTGAACTACTTTGAACTTCAGTTCAAAGTGGTTCAAAGGGGTTTAACATCTAAAACTGAATTCTAAAACTGTGAAACTTCTTGTGAAGTCCTCTAAACTTGGATTAAATGATCCTTATACCTTTGCTCTAAATCATTGAACTTTACAACCTTAAGCCTTATCCGAGTCTGCATGTCAAACCAAAAAACCAACTTGGACCTCTAAACCATCGAACTACTTTGAACTACTTTGAACTTTAGTTCAAAGTGGTTCAACAACTCTAAACTTGAAGCTTTGAAATTATGACCATATCAGGTACTAACAGGGGCTCTAACTGCGGGACTGATTTTGATGCAAAATTAGAGAACTCCAGTAATATCTGGGAAAAGAATAGTGCATTATCAATGGGAAAATAGAGTCAACAAGAAGAGAAGACCAGGAGATGCTTGTAAAGAGGGTGGAGGGGAGCAGGGCAACACCAACAAACCAAAACGAACAACAAACCAAAACTACCAGCAAGCCTAAAGCTTGCACATTATTCCAAACTACACTATGCACAACAAAAAATTATTTATAATATTTACAAAGGTAGGAAAAGAAACCTACCATAAAGATTGAAATAAATAAGAAATTAAGTGAATCCATTTATCGATTGAGAGAAATAGGAGCCTTTTCTAATCAGCAAAGCATACCTCAATGGAATAGCTCCAAACCATTTCTTGATGATGACTCCTTCAATGCCAAACTTCAGACTATCAGTGTGCATGCATATATGGATAAAACATTCTTTCTCAAACAACCACAACTCATCATAGTGCTCTTCTTCACTTAAGAATTGATTTCCCACATGGGAATGATTTGTTTCTAGCTTAAGCTGAAAAACATGAAATGAAAAAGCCTCACCAAAAGATGATCTGCAATCCTTAGGAATATTGTCATGCAAATTTAATTCTTGTACATGGTCATGATCAATTTGTAGCCATAATGATGCCTCCTTCAGCATAGGATCAGCCCTTGGATGTATATCTCCTTCACCTCTTTCAAGAAACCAACTATCATCAATCATGACACAAATCCCATCCCTTTCTCTTTTCAAAATGTCATCACATATCTCATCATTTCATTTGCATTCCAAATCAATGACATTATGCATAGATGAATGAGAAGGGAATTTTTCAATACATGCTTCATTCTGGAACTCATTTGAACAGGTACCTAAGGTATGATCAGGAAAATGATCCAGCTTAAGTGATGGCAGAGACATACCCATAGTTTCTTCTTCTTCATAGATGCGATTTTCATGTGGTGTTTCAGAAAAGTTTTCACCTGGCTAGGGGCTATTGAACAAATTTTCATTATTTAAGCGTGAATCTTGAAATTGGAAAAGAGGATTTTATTTGATAGAAGTATTCTCATCAAACCCCATCGACATGAAAAGTGGATTAAGGTGACTCCAAACAATTTTATCCTCATCAGCATATGACACCCTACTATCAACACAAGTTTCAAAAGAGGAATATGATATAACTTCAGAATCACATATGATAGACTCTTCAACTTGCTGATTACAATTTTTAGAATATAAAGAATCATCCATATTCATTCTTTTAGTGAGACTAAAATTCTGAATACCGTTATGAAAATCTTTACCATCTGGACCATTTGAAACTAGATAACATTCCGTACCTATGGATTTGGGAGATCTAGTCTTTGGGTTGAAGAAAGATTGTGGCAAAATCTTGTTACCTAAATTTATGAGCTCTTTAGCATTTCTTTTCTCCTCTTTATCATTTTCAATATGCACACAATAGAATCCTGACATCTTTAAAGCACCATCTTCAGCCAACAAGGGTCTTTTAAGGTCTCCACCATTAAAGATTGTTAGATTCTGAAAATGAGCAACCTTGGGAGCAGGTTTGGATTCTTCTAAAATGTGCTTCTTTATCCATGTATTGTTGTTTTCCATAAAGGTATTCTTCCATTGGGGGAGTCTTTATAGATTTAATACCACTAAGAATTAAGCCATCGTCTAACCTAATTTCTTCTTTTTGCACATTTACCAAATTTTGTATTCCAAGGCATTGTAACCAAAACTTGACTTCAACATCCATAGTAGCATAAAGAAACATACTTATTTTTTTTCATTTGGTTGGTTGGTTAGAGGAATTTTACCAACAATTCAATTAAATCTATCAATGAACTCCCTTATAGATTCATCATCTTTCATTTGAATTTGCAAAAGATTTACCAATAATTGATGGGAATTGATTGTGGGCTAAAACCTTTCAAGAAATCTCTGCTCAAGATCATCCCAAGTTGCAATGCATCCATCTTGCAAATGCTGAAACCATTCTGCGGCTTTTCCCATGAGGCTTTGGATGAACAATCTGACAAATACATCTTCTTCCTGCACACCAAGAATCTCGCATGCAACAATAAACACTTTGATATGATCAGCCGGATCTTGTGTTCTGTCTCCATGAAACTTGAGAAGGAATTTTGATGACCTTTTTGGTAAGGTTGAATATTGGGCCAAGGAAAATGGTCCAATTTGAGCACCCCATGGTTGAGTTACAACTGCCATAACACAAACTGAAACTCCACAATAAAAGATTCATTAGGTTAAAAATGTAGAGTCACCAATCTCCTGCACACTGAGATAATCATAAAACTAAGCAAATAAAGGTAGGCACTTAAATCTTTGCTTTATTTCTCCAGCAGAGTCACCAAAAATCTGTTAGTGATTAGATTGTCCTTCGAGAAAGTACGTGCAAATCTGACCCTGAATGCCCAAATGAAAGAACAAATTGACACCAAAAGTTGGATAGGTTATTATTAGATTAATAACCTTCCTCTAAATTTTATTGGGTACAACTCCTTGTACAAGTTTTGCAATGAATTAATTATAGGTACTTTTGACTAGAAAGCATGAAAGGATAACAAACATCTATCCATAAACATAGAATAGACATGAAACCTAGGAACTAAAAAGAAAGGAAACAAAATAAAATAGATTACACAAAGTTAATCTACCATACACTACATTAAATAATGTAAAAAGAAATCTATCTTCCATCCTCTTGAGAGAATTAAAAAAATCAGAGCTTTAAAAGATGTTTTGAAAAGATGATGCAACAAGAAAACAATGATATTGAAATGTAATTCAGAGAAAACTGAAAATGATGCAAAGTTCATGATCAGTGGAAGGAAAATACACCATAATCAAAGTTCTAATGTAATTAACTTCCAACCTCCCTTCCATGACTGCAAAAGATCACAAAGTATCTTGTACACATTACAACCAAATCACTATTTCAAGAAAGATGAAAACTTCTTTCACAATGTTACATCAACCATTAAAATTCTATCTCTAAATTAGACACACAATTCTGGAAAAGAGAAATAAGCCATGCTCTACCTCTCATAGCCTCTCAAGAAAAATGGAATAATTTGCAAGATCTCCTCCCTGCTTGAAGCTCAAAGTCTGCAGTCTGGAAGAAGTCAGAATGGAACCCTCTGTATTCACAACCTCTATTTTGATGTAGCTCAAAGTCTCTTAGCCAAAACCCAAAAAATTGGAACCCTTGTTGTCTTTGATGTTGGCATATTTAACCTTTTCTTTCTTGTGGCTTTTCAATTTCCTAACTAAATCTTGAAATTGGCTCTCTCTGTGGTTGCTGAACTTGATCCAAAAAGCAAGCTTCTCTTCATATTTAGAGTTAAATCCCAAAATGAAGTCCGATTTCCTTTCATCTTTTCCCTTTTTATGAATGGATCATCTTTAATTAAATACCACCACATTTATAATTTGACAATAGTAACACCAAACACTCAAACTAAATTCTGAATCCATGAAACTTCCTATGAAGGTTGATACTGCATATAATAGTTTCTATGCTTTGGAAGTCTTGCAGTTGAATCCATCAAACCAAGTCTTCATCTTGATATGCACTTTTGCATCTTTTGAATTTTTGGGCTGACTAAAACTGAATTATGAATTCTGGCAAAATTTTGAACTTTCTTGAGCTAGCCATTCTGCATTTCAAATTGCCTTGAACTATTGAACCACTTTGAACTACTTTGAACTTCAGTTTGAAGTGGTTCAAAAACTTTGAACTTTAAGTTTTACTTCGATTGTATTGAACCTGCATAATGGGTTATCTGAACCATTGAACCATTTCGAACTACTTTGAACTAAGGTTCAAAGTGGTTCAAAAAAACAAACTCCAAGTTTTAAAACCATGCTCATATTGGTTACTAACATTATTACACTTTCCTAAGTTCATGAACATGTTCATGAATCACTAATAATATCAACCAATGAAAGACATTCTCAAAATTTTGGATCATCACATATCTTTCAATATTTAGTTGGATTCACCAGTAGATATGATTTTTATGTATAAAGAATTTAACTAGGTGTTCATCACCATTATTCATTTCTTCACTGTTAGAACATTAGAATCTTGTAAGTTTGTCCACCTCTCACTAATCTTGTCATGGTTGAATAACAAACTCAATAACATCATTGAGATAAATTATCTCTAATTATAAGATCTAATTCCATCCTTGTAGTGCATATCAATAAAATTATCTTCTTTTTCCTTATTCCCATTTATATAGTCTCAACTAGTTCATATGTTCACTAAAATGATTGTAAGTTGCACTAAACTTATCATTAGCACCTATGATCATATATATAGCATAAAAATAACCTCTAGAAACTATGTGCACTTCCGCACACCATTTATTATAACATAAATCTCACTCCACCTATTCCATCATGACTTAGTATGTCAAGAAAATAATCAATCAAGTTGACATCAATGAAAAAATATACGTAATAGAGCACATCGTCAACTATACTTCATCATTTCATCAACATAAATTATAACAATAACCACCCCTTTGGCATTGATGGAAATACACCAATCAGTACCAAAGCATGTTCTTGAAACACCAATCAAATAGAATTATTCAAGATCAATTTTCTTTTAGTTCATCTTCCCTTCATTCTTAGTATATCATATTATCTTTGCAATTATTCTCTTCTCTCATTCAATTCTTCTCCCCTTTCCTTCTAGGTACTCTTATTTTTCTCTTCCCCAATTTGAAAACAATTCCATCAAGACTTTTACACTATAACTACCCCCCTCCCCCATCCCACCCTTGATAAGGAGAAGTCACATTTACATCAATCCACTAAAAGATAAGACACTAATAGTCATTGTATTGATGCCACACATACATATTAATTATTCTTAGCTAGGGGCATTGTCCCAACTTACTTATAGGGTACTCAAATGTAACCTTAGGAAATTTTTTGGTGGATATGTTGGAATTTCAGGAAAGGTAAGGTGCTAAGGGTTCGGGGGGGTGGGGGGTGGTGGGGTGAATCAGTACCCTATGAAACATTTTACCTTTAACAAATTCTCACCCTCCTTATGACAAGTTAACATTTGCATGCATGTCCATAATCTTATAAATGTAAATGAAAGTAAACATATATAATCTACTTCATCGCAATAACAAATACAAATTCATGAAATCAATACACTTTACACAATGATTTGGTAATGTAGAAACCCTTTATTAGAGGTAAAATTGTAGTGGGGATGACACCCATACATATTTCACTACTATAGCATAAATGTTTCCTGTTAGGGAATACAATGATGTCACTTCTGGTGACTTACTCTGTTAGGAGTAACCCAATTAGACCTATTAAAGTATACCTTTTACAAGTATTTTGAAACAATATTTAAGTGTGCACCTTGTTAAGAGATTTACAATAGAGATCTGTCAATTCCACTTGGTTAGGAGATTTTTCTACTACAATATAGAGAGAGTAATAGTGGTGATAAAATTGAAATGAAATTTGATTTTCTTATTTAAACCTCCTCTATTCTTAGTACCAATATATTGCCTTCTATGTTTGATGTTACCAATTGTTTCCTTTGTTGTTGTGCTCCATAGTAGATTCTTCCCTCTACCATTCCATCATCATAACCTTGTCTTATAAGCCTCTCAACATCTCCACAAAAAATCCTAATCTATTTTAGACATGTTCTCATATAGCACTTTTTTTTCCTGTACAATGTATAACCTAATTAGGGTTTAAGAAACTTGTAGAGTTCACATATGATCAATATCTAAAATTCAAATTCATTATTTTGATCATGCCTTTTATTTCATTAGTGTTCATTCTACCTTGGGATCATCAACAATTAAATAACTCTTCCCTATAAATCTCTTGAGATCTTCTCCTCAATCTTGATATGAAGTTTTCTTGCTTGGTAGAATCAAAATACATTAATTTTATTGAATTCATAGATATTTGTGTCAATTTAGTGTATCTCAGTAATACTTGTCCAAGTTCTTGGTAATTATGCTATCCCTTGGTAATAACATTTATCAATTACAATACTTGACTCACTCAGTTAAAACTTCACTCGATTAATATTTATCTACTCAGTGAATTTAAGTACTTAGTAACTATACTTTGGCTTAGTAACAATGTTCACCAATCAATATCTCAAACATTCACCATCCATACTTTTTCACTACTGAAAATACTTTAATGCTTATAATAGTAATATTCTCCCCCTTTGGCATTAGTGGGAAAAATATCTCTATGTTAACTGGAAAGTATATTATTAAAAAATTTCATGTCTCCCCTTTACTTGGTACTCCTCAATGTTTAGGAGTAAAGGGAAACACTTTAAGAGTAGTACAGATCTCCACTTTTCTAGGCCAATAAGCCATTGAAATATGTGTGTAAGGGAAAGAGGAAAATCTCCAAATATGATTCTTCTTTATAACCCAAATTAGATTATCTAGAACCCAAAGGAGGAAGGGTTCCAACATTAAATTCAAATTATAAAGTAGAATGTAATACAAGGAAATAATTTCTTGGGCCCTTATAGGATAATGTGCATATAAAATTGAGCCAATTTCTTAAATAATGTAGATCTAGATGCTAAGTGTATACAATCAGCCAAATTAAGATACAGATCTAAGATATGGATATGGAAGGAAATAAAATGTAAAAGACTCACCTTGAAATGTGTAGAATAAGATGTATTTTAGCTCCAAAATCATAGATTCAGGATTTTTTTCTAAATGTCTAACTAAAAATCCCTGAATTAAATGATGAAAGGAACAAAACCTAGAATTTGTTCATCTAGAAAAGTAGGAAGGACTAGATTGACCTAGGAGGACTGAATCTCATGGAGTTGATGTAGTCCAATAGAATTATAGAACCATCAAACCAACTTCTCTAGAAAGATTCCAAGGATTTATTTCTAGATTTGTATGTAAAATTCCTCTATCCTACTCCTACACAAAAAAATTGAAAGAGTTTTTGTTGTTTCTTGGATGAGAGTTTTCATTGGTCATGCCCTAGGTTAAGGAATTAATTATAAATGATAAATATAAATGCAAATGACTAAAAATAGATAAATACTAGGATTCACCTTGCTAAAATCCCTTGTCAACAAAGATTTTTTCTTGTAATATGTTTTAGATCTTAAAATGTAGGGTGTCTCTAGAGTCCACAATTTGCAATAGATCTACCATAACCCCATCATGGTGCCATGGATGTAGGTGTGTATCAATATAGAAGATAATTAATTCTTCGATGTATATCTCCTCCCTTGATGATCAACAATAAGCTAGATATTGGTGAGGAAATTCCCACAAAGGATCATTTAATGCTTAATAGAAATATCCCTTGCTTGAATTCTTGAACTCATCGAATAACTTTATTTTCTTCAAAAAGTGTGGATACTTGATGTGTGTAAATTGAGATATGAAGTTATGAAAATGAAGCCTCCAAGCCACCTATATATGAGTTTTTGGGAGGGAAAAAATTACAAGCCAACTAGAGATCAAAGTAAAACTAATTAAACCCTCGAGGTCTTTCAAGCTCTAAGCCCAAAAATTTCTAGGGATTTTGAGAAATCTAAATACCAAAAGATTTTGATGTTGATGCTTTTGTCATAGAAAGTCTTTGAAAGAAAGAAGAGGAGAGGCAAAGAAAAGATTTGAATAAACAAGAAATTAAGGAGGCCTGAAGAAAATGAAAAGAGGAGAGACTTCAAATAAGAGAAGCACGATGCAAAAAAATAGAGTTATCCACTTCTCTAGAAGAAGTCAATAGATTGACAAGGGCATTCAAAGTAGAAGATGAAATAAAGAAGAAGCAAAGAAGGTAGAAATCAAAGAAAAGACTTCTCAAGAAATAGAGAGCTAGACAACTAGCAAAAATAGCTACCCAAAAAGAAAAAGAGAAAAAAAGAATACTAGCTTGGGTCAACCTAATATAAAATGTTAGAATAGGGGAGCCATAGAGAGCTCAGGTAGTTACTAGAAGGAATGGAGAAGAAAGTGAGAAGGTAGGGAAAAGAGGACATTGAGAACATGTTCATCCATGGTCTAATAAAGGCATTATAAAAAGGGTTCTAAAAGGTCTTAAATGGCTAGTGCATTCATTTTAAGATGATAGATGTAGCCCCCACTTTAGTGGGAGTATGAGTTTTCTCAAGCTTATGATAAAATAGAATAATAGAAAAGATACGATCTTATCATGATATAGAAGACAAAGAAACCATCAATCCCCCAAGAGTCTTTAGTTTTTGTTACATCCAAAATCATTATAAGAGAGATAAGCACCACTAAAAAGGGGTGTAGGTACTTGATTAGTAAGGTGTGTGTGCCTTATTGTGAAGCACACAAAAAAAGGGAAATAAAATAAAGAGGGGGAAAGGTTGCTACAAAAGGGGATGACATTGAATGGTCTAGCAAGTGTGTGTGGCATGATAGTCATCTCATTAAAGATGAACCAAATGGTCTAGAAAGTATGTGTGGCATGCTAGTCAATCCATCAAAGGATCCAACTTCAAGGAAAATCCATGTCCAAAAAATAAGGATAAAAAAGTGACCTGTGCATAAGGATGTGTGTGTCCTTAAGGGATGAAAAAATAACTAGGCTTCTTGGACTATCAGTAGTCAAAAGAAGGGAAAATAACTAGGCTTCTTGGACTATTAGTAGTCAAAATAAGGGCCCAAAAACAAGGATAGGGCCTCTTAAACTATACATAGTTGAAAGAGACCAATCCCCCTAGAGCTATCAATATTTCTAGGAAACTAGAAGGGGAGAGTGAGGGGTAGGGAAGAGGGAGGGAGGGAGGGGGGGGGGGAGAGAGAGAGAGAGAGAGAGAGAGAGAATACATAGGTTTGGAAATTACTTAGATATTATACCAAGTGCTTAGGGCTGAAGTACTCCAAGCTATATATAGAATTTATATTTTCAACTTCACGGTCAAAGGATGAGAATAGTCTATGTCACTACATTCAAGAGAATATAAACACCTTAATGGGAGAAATGAATTTAATGGAAGTATATATTCATCCTTTAAGGAGCATTTCCGCTATGAAATTCCCCCAAGAAGAAAGACTTATCAAGGAAATGAGTACATAACAAAAAAGAGAAAAAAAAAGGGATGTACAAACTTTAGAATCAGTATGATCATGTGATAATATATAATATTATATAAAACTATATTATATATCATCATTACCCAAAAGAAGTGGAACTACAACATAATGGAGGAAAATATATATGAGTCTTTTTGGGCCAATAACATGGAGACCAAAACTAATTGATGCTATCATGTCATAAGCAACCAAGAATACTATAAAAGACCATTTGTACATATAATAGAACAAGTATGACATAACATGTAACAACATATAGAATAAAAGAGATCCAAATAGAAGAATACATACAATGGGGAGATGACTTTATCCTCTTATTTCTATAAAGCAACAAGGATTTCTTAAAATAATCAAATCAAAACATGCAACAAAAGCACAACATGGGAGAAAACACAACATAAGAAGACAAATACTACCATGGAGACCAAAACTAATTGATGCTATCATATCATAAGCAACCAAGAATACTATAAAATACCATTGGTACAAATAATAGAACAAGCATGACATAACATGTAACAACATATAGAATAAAAGAGATACAAATAGAAGAATATATACAATGGGGACATGACTTTATCCTCTTGTTTTCAATAAAGCAACAAGGATTTCTTAAAATAATCAAATCAGAACATGCAACAAAAGCACAACATGGGAGAAAACACAACATAAGAAGATAAAGACTACCATGGTAAATGAATTCCACATTAATAAATCCAAATGTACCCCCTTACCCTATCTCAATCATAAATTCTAGGGAAGGATGGAGACTCATGAAAGAAAAGACATCCATCACAATGGAAATCACACCTAGTTCTAAGAAAGGACCTTGAGAGTCACTATGATCATTGCTTGGAGTGATTGTATGCTACATACAAAGCATGTTAGAAAAATAATTATCCATAGCAATTAATTATTCATCACAACTAACATGTCCATCATCTAAAGTATATTTGATATGAAGATTAATATATTCTAAAAAATGAAAAGAATCATAATGTTTATCCACATGCATAGTGTTACCTTTTTTAACTTCCTTCAAAGAATCACATATGGTTTGATCAAATGAAGGTAAAGGTTTAGATGTAGATGCAAGTTGAGAAGAAAGATAATGAGCTTTAGCCTTATAGTTCTTGCAACACTAATGGGCATGTTGTCTATGAATAGTCTTACAATATAAAATAGAAGCATTAGAATCAACTACAATAGGTCCCAAAGAAGAAACAATAATGGGTTGATATATAGTATCTAAAGGAACAAATGTAGATGGTAAAGTAGGTCTAGAAATAGAAGGAATATATGAATTAGGCAAGATAGGCACAAGATAATAATCCATAGGAAGACTAAGTTCCACAATCTTTGTTATCTTATTGTTTTTTGTAGTTTCTATAAAGATGACCATGATATGTAGGTGGTTTTTCAGGACAAAATGGCCAGTAAAATTAATCTTAGATTAATTTCTAGGATGCAATGAATTATAAAGGGAATGATTAATGGAAAAAATTTCTCCATCACATGGAAATTTAATAAACTTATGGATATGTGAAGTTATATCTTGCATGCAAGAATTTTATGGAATACCAAACTTAACTTGAAATTGATCAAAAGTAGGAAGTAAAAAAAGTTAGTATAAAAAACTTTCCCTAAAAGAGTAATAGGTAAAGTCAAAGAACCTTGAGGATAATAAAGAAAACCATTACAAGTTTGAATCCATACATCAGATGTATCATATGTATATTTATGAAACCCTTTATTAAAAAGGTATTCTTCAATTATAACATTCACAACAAAAGAAGGATCAACCAGAGTATCACAAAAAGGGATATGAACAACTCTAGTAGTGATGTAAAGATGACCATTAGGTGCCTTAACAATATTAGACTAAGTAAAGATAATAAGAGCTATATGTTTATGTTTAGGTGGAAAATAAATCTAAGGATGAGGTTTTAACTCAACATGATTAGCCTATTGGAAATATAGATGGAGTAACTGAGGGGGAGGGGGGGGTGTGTGTGTGAATTAGTTACCACAAAAACAAATCCATATATCCCTTAGATATCTTAAAAACTAGTTATTGCTATCACTTGGTAGCCACACAAAAAAATGTTGTAACTTAGTAGATGTACTATATGTTATCTTTAACAAAACTTTAAGTATTCACAGATATTTAACATGCATGTATAAAGAAATAACATGAACACAAGAGACACTAGATTTAACGTGGAAACCCAATATGAGAAAAACCACCAAGTAACTAGCTACCAATTTTCACTCTTCTAAAGTGAGCCTTGTTAGGAGCCAACCCTGTTAAAAGTTACAAAACACATTGTTAGGTGTGACCCTATTAGAGGATTTAATCACCTTGCTAGGAGTGGCCTTGCTAGAGAACTTTAGAACAATTCAATAGAACTATCCACCTTGTTAGAGGATTTAAAAAATGGTTGTTAAACCAACTCTGTGAAGAGATTTAGAAATCACTACTACAATTGTGAGAAAGTAACAATGAATTGACTTGAATGAGATGCAACATAACTTTTTTGATACAGATCTCTATTTTGCCTCACTAGATCCTCTCTGATCAAATACACCTTTGCTACTCCTCAAGAATATCTGATCCTTCTTCAAAATTTTCTCACACTTTCCTCTTCACACAATTAACTCACTTGCATGCTTGTTCATTCATTCATCCCATACTTTTGAATTCACAACTTGACCTTTTTATTTATACCTTACAAATTTTCAAGTCATCTCATTTACAAGTTACAATTACCAATAATTATTACATTAGTCAACTATAATTATTACATTAAACAATTAAACTTTATTTCCCAAAACAATGAAATCCTTCATTGACCGACCCTGCTCAATAAACACTGATCTAGAAATGATTTCCAATGTTAATCAAGTGAAGCTCAGTAAACACTACAAACTCTGCAAAATCCTTTAGAGATCGAGTGAACTCAGTAAACACTGAATTTCCTTTGCTGACCTTGTGAGCTCAGTAGAAACTGACTTTTGTCACTGAAATCTTCGATGCCCAAATGAGCTTGATAGAAACTATTTCCATAGAGTATTTTCAAGAATGCTCACTAGACTCTGAAATCTTCTTTACTGACCAAATATGTTTAGTAGACTCTGTAATTTGCTTTGTTGATTAACTAAGCTTAGTAGACTCTATAATTTTCTTTGTTGACCAACCGAGCTTGGTAGACTCTATCTAATAACTGTTATTACATTTGTGTAACATCAAAGACAACACATAATTAAACAATTGTATCCAACAATCTCCCTCTTTGGCATTGATGGCAACACAACATGTCATAGTAGATGAAATTTGAGAACAAGTCTTTTTCTAGACAAAATATTTCTCCCTCTTAGATTTTATGCCACAAACTCTTCTAATATAGTAATCTCCCTCTATGAAGGAATTACATAGATTCTTTTCTAAACAGCAAACTCTCGACAAACAAATTCAAATTTCAAAAAGATATGAAAGTATACTCTCCCTCTTTGACAATGCATGCCAAAGACAACACATACCAAATGAGTAACAATGTACCTTAAGTACTGATTCATATGCAATGTTCCCATGACTATACTACATCAACTCATATATCTTCAACTTGATACCTATTGATGCATCACTAAAACTTCATTTTAGTGAGCCTTAGATAGGGGAATGACCCCTAGCTTACCTCTTAGATAGAAGAATGCATCCTTAGGTAATGGCTTGGTGAATATGTTAGCAATTTGTTCTTTTGTATGGACATATTCCAATCTGATCTCCTTATCCTATACCAATTCTCTAACAAAATGATACTTTATTGCAATGTTCTTGATTTTTGAATGCATCATTAGATTTTTAGATATGTTGATTGCACTTGTATTATCACAAAAAATAATAAACAATTCTTTGTTTTCCACCTTCATGCATTCTAGTAACTACTTGAACCAAATAATATTAGAACAATTTACTACTATAGCAACATACTCTACTTCTACTGTAGATTGGGGTGTACAAATTTTCTTTTTACTTGTCCAAGAAACCAACATTTTTTGAAGAAAGAAAGCTCCTCCACTTGTGTTTTTTCTGTTATCAATGTTTCTTGCCTAATTAGCATCAGGAAATACTTTCAAATCCAAATTACCTCCGAATTTGTACCAAAATTCATAATCTTCAATGCCTTTCAAGTATCTCATGATCCTTTTGATTGCCATTATGTAATTTTCTCTTGGTTTTGCTGAAAATCTTGCAACTATACCAACCGCAAGAGCAATATTTGGCCTTGTATGAACTACATACTACAACTTTCCAATCATTGATCTATATAAGGTTTGATCTACCTCTTTTGATTCATCATCCTTTGTAACCTTTAATCTAGTACACATAGGAGTTCCAACTGGTTTACAATCTTCCATACCAAATTTTTTGAGTATCTCCTTGATGTATTTAGACTGAGTGATGTAGATGTGATTCTTGCCCTACTAAATTTGAAGACCAAAAAAGAATTTAATCTCACCAAATATTGACATCTCAAATTCCTTGTTCATTTTCTCTAAAAATTCTTTGCATAGATCATAATTTCCTATAAACAAAGTATCATCCACAAATATTTTGTTGGAAATGATTGAAAAGCTCATGAATGAAAAATAATGGAACTGGTAAAGAATATTTTCAATCATTATTTTTTTATTGATGTCAAACTTGCTACTTGCAGGAATGACAATTGCCTTTGTGATCCAAATACTATAAGTTGGCTAATTGACAAGGATGTGGCAATCAATAAGATATAACTAGAGTACCTAGAGAAAGGTTGAAATTATGATGTTGTAATGAAGTATAAGGATTAGCTAAGCCATTGATGAAATAGTGCATTGATGTCAGACACAAAGAATGGGCACACTAAAACACATAAAAGATGTAAGGTCTAGCTAAGTCATTTGTAAAGCCTAACTAAGTTCATTAGAAAGACTCAAGCAAGCTAGTTAGTGCTGAACAGATCCTCAGTTAAAGCCGAGAAAAGTTCAACTTAGTGTGTACCAAGTAAAGATCAAGTACCAAGCAGTCTTCAGGTGCCAAGTGAACATCAAGTGCTGAGTGAAGATCAAGTGCCGATTAAAGATCAAGTGTTGAGTGAAGATCAAGTGCCAAGTAGTCTTCAGGTACCGAGTAAGAAATAGTTGCCGAGCAAGAAACAGGTGCCAAGTAAAGATACAGGTGCCAAGAAAGATACAAGTGCCAAGTAACACAGAAGAAATTGAGCATCAGTAAATCAATAATGCCGAGTTGCTGCATTATTTTGAAAATTGAAGACTCACTAGATCTAAGCTAACATGGTAGTTATCTAGAATTCTATGAATTAGATAGAAGATAAGAATGATGAGCTGGTGGCACAGAACACCATGTAAAATATTTTTGGCATATACAATTGGATTCTAGACAAAGTTTCTAAATAAGAGCAAGATATGGGATAGATACATTGTATCTTACCTAATCTATTGAAACCCTAAAGTTGGAGAGGGAGAATCGAGCAGGAAATGTATTCCATATTTCTATTTAAGGAGTCATAAGGTCACAAAGAAAAGAGAGGTGGTCAAGCATGAAAGCATGAAGTGCTGAAGAAGGTGCTAAGGTGGAAGAGAGCATAGATACTCTGCTTCAATAGGTGACCATTGACATGATTGCATTGGTATGATGAGTAAGAAGACTCAACGTGACAAAGCTTGAGATGACAAGCTTACAGAGTTACAGTGATTAAAGCCAAGCAAAGGATTGGACTGAAGTGTGATCTATAATCTGCAAGATATGTTGTAAGTTGTATCAGATCAAAAGCCATTATTGTTACTTTCTAGCAATTATAATAGTTAAAATAAATCCTATGGACTTAGGTTGGTTTAACAGCCATGTGGTAAATCCTTTAACAAGGTGACATTCCAAGTGAATATTCCAAAGTCCTTTAACCAGGTGCATTCCTAATAGTATGGTGAAATACTCTAACATGGTCACATTTAACAATGTGTTGTAGCCTTTAACAGGGCAGGCTTTTAACAAGGCAGACCATCAGAAGTGGTTAAAATCAATTAAACAGTTATTTTGTGGGTATCATCCCCACTCCAATTTTACCTTCTTATTCCTGGAAGGTTTTTGGGTTATCAAATTCTTAGTATTATGGTGTGATGCATGTTTACTTTTCATAGTTGTTTAAATGTTCAATTGCATGCATGATAGTTTCAGTTATGTGCCATTAAGGATTTGAAGAAAAAGTTGCATTGGATCTTGAATAATTGATTCACCCCCCCTCTCAGTTATTCTAAAGAATTATAACAATTGGTATCAGAGCATTGCTGTTGACTTAGTTTAAAGGGACTAGAAACAGAAAAGATCAAAATGCCCAAGAGAGAATTTCCTAAGCTCGACAAAGACAACTTTGTTGCATGGCAAAGCTTGATGAAACTACATATTGGATCCATAGGAGATTATGCCCAAAATTCAATTGTTACTAAACATGTTGATCCAACTGGCACTTTTACTGTAGAAGATTTGAAAAATAAATAGGAACACAATTAGACAATGCTAGAAATTGCTTCTGCACTCAACTATGCTAAATTTGATGGTATCAAAGGATGTGACACTACATTCAAGATGTGGAAATCCCTATAAGAAATTTATGGAGGAGATCAGAATGTCCAAAGAGAAAAAAGAGAAAGCCTTAGAGGAAAGTTTGATGATATGAAAATGGAAGAAAGTGCGAATGTTGCTCAGTATGCCTCTAGAATAAAGGAAGTGGTAAGTGCAATAAGATGTTTGAGTGGTCAATTAGATGATGATACTGTTAATAGTAAGTTTTTAAGAACCTTGCTCCCTATCTATGATATTAGAGTATCAACTATATAAGAGCTAAGATGTGTGCCAGGAAACAATCTAAGTTTTGAAAGTATAGTGGGTAGACTCACTGCATTTGAGTTATCCAACTTTGACAACTACAAACCTGAGAATGTTGAATTTTCTTTCAAGGCCAAGCTATCACTGAAAGATGTTGAACAGGTAAAATCAAAGAAGGGAAGAAAGATGAAATATGTATCTAGTGACAGTAGCACTAATGAGGAAGACATGGAACAATTAGAAGCATTACTAGCTAGAAGATTTCATAGAGGCAAAGGAAAATTCAAAGGTAAGCTACCTATCATTTGTTTCAATTGCAATGAAGTAGGACATATTGCTTCAAGGTGTACACAGAAAAAGGAATACAAGGAAGGCAACAAGTACAAACATAGAAGAGAAGATGATAAGAGAGATTACAAAGACAAAGGAAAGAAGTGCTATATTGTTGAAGAAGATTCTGATGATAATGATGATGAAGTTGTTTACATGGCCATGAAGGACCAATCTGATGAAGAAGAGCCTACAACAATGGTAACATGTATGAACAAGAATGACAGATGGATCATAGACAGCGGATGCTCACATCACATCACATGAGACAAAAGTAAGTTTGTTACCTTTACTCAGTATGATGGAAATAGTGCTAGATTTGGTAATGATCCTCCATGTCAAATCAAAGGAAAAGGTTCCATTAAGCTTACAGAGAAAATTTCATGTGATAATGCATACTATGTTGAAGAGCTAAACTACAATTTTCTAAGTGTCTCACAGTTAGGCAATGTAGGGTACAAAGTAGAATTTGGAAATAAAACTACAAAAAATCTATGATACTAATGGTAGATTGATAGGAAAAGGAGATAAAATAAGAAGTAATCAATTTTATCTTGATATGGAAAATATTTCTTGTCTTATTGCAAAATTTGATGATGTATGGTTATGGCATAGAAGACTAATTCATGTCAACTTTGATAATCTGATCAATATCAGTAAAATAAAGAAAGTTAGAGGTTTACCTAAACTAAAGAAGCCTGACAATATCATGTGCAAACAATGTTAGCTAGGAAAGATGACCAAGTCAAGTTTCAAGAGTAAAACTATACATCTAAAAAAGTACTTGAGTTAGTCCATACTGACTTATGTGGTCCAATAGAAGTACAGTGTTACAAAGGAGATAAATATATATTGTTGTTTGTAGATGACTATTCTAGGATGATGAATATTATGTTAAAGCAAAAATCTTATGCTTTTCAAATGTTTAAGTGGTATGTGGCTAGAGTTGAAAAAGAAATAGGAAAGAGTTTGAAATGCCTGAGATCAGACAGAGGTGGTGAATTCACATCAAATGAATTTGAGATAATTTGCAAAGAAAAAGGAATCAAGAGACAAACATCAGCTCCTAGAACTCCCTTACAAAATGGAATTATTGAGAGAAGAAATAGATCTATGATTGACTATGCCAGAACATTAATGATGGAAAAGACTGTTGCTCTAAAAAATTGGAGAGAAGCTGTAAGTGTGGTTGTTCATACACTGAACCGAGTACAAGTCAAGAAAGGTACTAATGTGACACCTTATGAATTATGGTATGGTCACTCACCCAATGTAAAGCATTTCAAAGTATTTGGTTGCAAATGCTTTATCCTTAAAGATGCTAGAAATGGAAAATTTGATGCAAAAAGTGATGAAGGTATATTCCTTGGTTACTCCACTAGAAGTAAAGCATATAAGTGTTTAAATACTAACACTAACAAAATTATGGAAAGTGCAAATATAAATTTTGATGAGCATACAGATGTCCAAGATGAAAAACCAAAAAGAATGGATGAATATAGAACCTTTGTGTATTCTTATGAAGGAATACCTATTGACAAGGATACTACCAATCAAATTGGGATTCAACAGCAAGTTTCAGTCTCAGCTGAGTCACAACCAGTGAATGCCGAGCTACATTTAGAAGCCAAGTTGTAGAATGAAGGAAATGCTCATTTTGACTCTAAAGTTAGTACACATGACAGAGATGTAGAACTACTTGACAACGAAGTGCATAGTGATCCTGAATCTAAAAGATCAAACATGGAAACAAGGATAGAACCAAGATTGTCCAAATATGTGAAGAGGCATCACCCTACTAAACAGATAATTGGCGACAAAGATGTAAGACTAATGACAAGGAATAGACTAAGAAATGAATCATGTCTGTTAAGAAAATTTGAACCTAAGATAGTGTATGATGCATTACAAGATGGTGACTGGTATAAAGCTATGGAAGAAGAGATTGATCAAATAAAGAAGAAAAAAACTTGGAGTTTGGTTCCTAGACCAGTTGACAAGAATGTGATTGGCACCAAGTGGGTATTCAGAAACAAGCTAGATGAGAATGGTGAGATTAATAGAAATGAAACCAGACCAGTATGTAAGGGTTATGCTCAAGAAGGATTAGACTATGGGGAAACATTTTCCCCTATTGCAAGAATGGAAGGAGTAAGAACTTTACTTGCATATGTTGCATATAAAGGTTTTAAAGTCTATTAGATGGTTGTAAAGTCTACTTTTCTGAATGGTATATTGGAAGAGGAAGTCTATATTGAACAACCAGAGGGATTTTTTGATGAGAACAATAGGGATATGGTTTGTAAACTACATAAAGCACTCTATGGTCTGAAACAAGCACCTAGAGCATGGTATGAGAGACTTCACAAGTATCTAATGCAAATAGGATTTGAAAGAATTGATGATAATAGCAACATGTACATCAAATCAAAAGAAGGTAAGGATATTATTGTATCTAAAATCTTTGTGGATGACATAGTGTTTGGAGGAAAGGAAGTGCTTTGCAAAAGTTTTGTTGACAAAATGAAACATGAGTTTGAGATGCCTATGTTTGGAGAGATCAATTTTTTTGTTGGATTGCAAGTAGATCAACTAAAACATGGTATATTTATGACACAATCAAAGTACATCAAAGAGATACTTAAAACATTTGGATTGGAAGACTCCAAACTAGTCAGCACACTAATGGCAATAGGACATAAGCCATCCAAAAATGATGTATCAACTAAAGTTAATCAAAAAATGTACAGATTCATGATTGGAAAACTATAATATGTTGTACATAGTAGACCAGACATAGCATTAGCAGTTGGAATAGTGGCTAGATTCTTTGCTAGTCCTAAAGAAAATCATCTCATAGCAGTAAAAAGAATAATGAGGTATCTCAAAGGAACTGATGATTTTGGCCTATATTATAAAAAGAATGAAAAGTTTGAGCTCAATGCACACATAGATGCAGATTGGGGAGGCAACATTGATGATAGAAAAAGAACAAGTGGAGGAGCATTATTTTTAGGTAAAAGACTAGTTACTTGGACTAGCAAGAAGAAAACATGCACATCTCAGTCCACTGCAGAATCAGCATATGTGGCAGCAGCAGTCAATTGCACAAACATTGTGTGGCTGACACATCTATTGAAAGGAATGAAAGAAGAGGTAACCAAACCTGTGATATTGTATTGTGATAATACAAGTGCTATAAACATATTCAAGAATCCAGTAATGCATGCAAAAATCAAGCATATTGCAATCAAGTATCACTATGTCAGAGAATTGGTAGAAGACAAACAAGTGAAGATGGAGTACATTCACACAAAGGAAAAAACTATAGATATCTTCACCAAACCATTGCCCAAGGATGCTTATGAATATCTTAGAGGCAAGTTGGGGGAAATGCCCCTAACTCAAGTAGTTTAAAGCAAAGAAGCTGCCCTACATCAATAGGAACAAATCATTGAAATATCAGAAGAATGGTGCAGAGGATGATAGCAGGAGCAGGAACTCCAAATTAGTCACAAGCATGGTGACAAAGGGAGACAACATGAGATGCAAAGCTTATATTTCACGTATTAAAGATGCTACATCTTTGGCATTTATGTCAAAGAGGGAGATATATGTAGAAAATTGATCAATACAAAGTAAGAGGGAGATATATATGAAAGAGGGAGATTTATGAGAAACTAAAAGGTAAAGATATGGAGATATATGAGATCAGTAGTAAAGGATGCAGTAGTCAAGAAGGAAGTAGAATGTAGTAGATAATGAATATGATTTTGGTGGTAACTAAGTTGATCAAGTGATCAGTTTGGTTTGCCACCAATGCCAAAGAGGGAGATTGTTGGAAATGATTGAAAAGCTCATGAATGAAGAATAATGGAACTGGTAAAGAATGTTTTCAATCATTGTTTTATCATTGATGTCAAACTTGCTACTTGTAGGAATGACAATTGCCTTAGTGATCAAAATACTAGAAGTTGGTTGATTGACAAGGAGGTGGCAATTAATAAGTTGTAACTAAAGTACCTAGAGAAAGGTTGAAATTATGATGTTGTAATGAAGTATAAGGATTAGCTAAGCCATTGATGAAATAGTGCATTGATGTCAGACACAAAGAATAGGCACACTAAAACACATCAAATATGTAAGGTCTAGCTAAGTCATTTGTAAAGCCTAACTAAGTTCATTAGAAAGAGCCGAGCAAGTTAGTCAGTGCCAAACAGATTCTCAGTTGAAGCTGAGCAAAGTTCAACTTAGTGTGTGCTGAGTAAAGATCAGGTACTGAGCAGTCTTTAGGTGTCAATTGAAGATCAAGTGTTAAGTGAAGATCAAGTGTCGAGTGAAGATCAAGTGCCAAGAAGTCTTCAAGTGCTGAGCAAGAAATAGGTGTCGAGTGAAGATACAAGTGCCGACCAAGATACAAGTGCCAAGTAACATAGAAGAAACTGAGCATCAATAAATCAATAACATCGAGTTGTTGCATTATTTTGAAAATCAAAGACTCACCAGATTTGAGCCGACATGGTAGTTATCTAGAATTTTGTGAATTAGATAGAAGATAAGAATGATGAGCTAGTGGCACAAAACACCATGTAAAAATTTTTTGGCATATACAATTGGATTCTAGACAAAATTTCTAGATAAGAGCAAGATATGGGATAGATACATTGTATCTTACCTAATCTATCGAAACCCTAAAGTTGGAGAGGGAGAATCAAGCAAGAAAGGTATTCCAGATTTCTATTTAAGGAGTCATAAGGTCATGAAGCAAAGAGAGGTGGTCGAGCATGAAAGCATGAAGTGCTGAAGAAGGTGCTAAGGTGGAAGAGAGCATAGATACTCTGCTTCAATAGGTGACCATTGATATGATTGCATTAGTATGATGAGTAAGAAGACTCAAGGTGATGAAGCTTGAGATGACAAGCTTACAGAGTTGCAGTGATTAAAGCCAAGAAAAGGATTGAACTAAAGTGTGATCTATAATCTACAAGATATGTTGTAAGTTGTATTAGATCAAAAACCATTATTGTTACTTTCTAGCAATTGTAATAGTTAAAATAAATCCTATGGACTTAGGTTGGTTTAATAGCCATGTGGAAAATCCTTTAACAGGGTGACATTCCAAGTGAATGTTCCAAAGTCCTTTAACCAGGCCCATTCCTAATAGTATGGTGAAATCCTCTAAAAAGGTCACATTTAACAATGTGTTGTAGCCTTTAACAGGGCAGGCTTTTAACAGGGAAAACCATCAAAAGTGGTTAAAATCAATTGTGTAGTTATTTTGTGGGTATCATCCCCACTCCAGTTTTACCTTCTTATTCTTGGAGGGTTTCTAGGTTATCAAATTCTCAGTATTATGGTGTGATGCATGTTTACTTTTCATAGTTGTTTAAATGTTCAATTGCATCCATGATAGTTTCAGTTATGTGCCATTAAGGATTTGGAGAAAAAGTTACATTGGACCTTGAATAACTAATTCACCCCCCCTCTTAGTTATTCTAAAGAATTATAACATATTTCTACCAAAAAAATCCCTTTATTTGGTCCTTCCTTGATATACAAGCTATTGTTATCATTAGTTCTTTGAAAACCAATCTAAATAAGATAGTTATGCAATCTTTCATACCTTGCTCTAGGGGCTTGTTTCAGACCATACAATGCTTTGTGTAATTTGTAGACCATGTCTTTCTTGTCAAGATCAAAAAAACCTTTAGGCTGCTTAATGTAGACTTCTTCATCCAAAATACCTTTGAGAAATGCTGATTTGACATCCATTTGATATACCTTAAATATTTTTTGTGTAGCATATGTAAGTAAGGTCCTTGCACCTTCCAATCTTACAACAAGAGAAAATTTCTTTCCATATTCTATTCCTTCTTCTTGAGAGTAGCCTTTACATACCAATCTAGCTTTGTTTCTTGATACCTTACAATCCTCATTCAACTTATTTTTGAATACCCACTTTGTTCCAATCACACTTTTATCTTTAGGCTTGGGTACTAGAGTCCAAATTTTGTTCTTCTCTATTTGCTCTATCTCTTCATTCATAGCATCAATCCAATTTTTATTTTCTAATACATCTTTGACATTTCTTGGTTCAAAATTAGCAAGTAAAAAAGTACCTTTTAGCTTACTTCTTATCATAGTACCTTTAGATTTGTCTCTAATAATCTAGTCTAGTGCATGATGTCTCTTGACATACTTGGCTAGTACAAGTTCCTTGCCTTTTGACTGGGTTCCAATGTCTTCATTTTGTATTTCAGTTTCTAGCTCTGGTTGATCTGACTATTGCTTAGGTCCTTTAGACTCAGTAGACATTGGATTAGTAGCATCTAAATGTGACTTGGGTTCCTGTAGCTCAGTTTAAACTTCTTGCAACTCAGTGACTAAAGACTCGAAAGTAGAATTTTCTTGATTGATAGATATATCTAGCACTGTATTAGGTTCAATGAAAACAATCTCCTATAATCTTCTAGTTCCTTTTTGCTTTCTTCTTCAGTCCTTTTTGCAAACTCATCAACTTTCACATGTTCACTTTCTATGACTTTGTGAGTAGATCAATTCAAACATCTATATGCCTTACTCTTGCAAGAATATCCCAAAATTATGCCTTCATCACCTTTCACATCAAATTTTCCTTTTCTAGGTTCTTTCAAAAGGTAACATTTACTTCCAAATACTTTTAGATAACTTACATTGGGTTTATAGCCATACCATAACTCATAGGGAGTTTTGAATGAGTCCTTCTTCAGCTATACTCAGTTCAAGCTATGAATTGCAGTGTTGATAGATTCCTTCCAATATTTGATAGTAATGTTCTTTTTAATTGTTAAAGTTCTTGCATAGTCCATGATAGATCTATTCCTCCTTTCAGCTATTCCATTCTGCTTGGGAGTTCTAGGGGTTGATACCTATCTTTTGATTCCTCTTTCAATGCAAAATTTATTGAACTCATGGGAGATGAATTCACCACCTCTGTCTAACCTCAAGCATTTTAGTCTTTTCCTTGTTTTCTTCTCTACTCTGGCCAAATACCATTTGAACTTCTCAAATGCTTCTAATTTCTCTCTCAGATACATGATAGTCATCATTCTAGAGTAGTCATCAACAAAAAGAATGAAGAACTTTTCTCTAGTATAGATTTCAATTCCAATAGGTCGACACAAATTAGTATGTACAATTTCCAAAACTTCTTTGGACTGATGGTTCTTACTTTTAAAGCTAGTCTTTCCCATCTTACCAATTTGACAATTCTTCCATAGACCAACCTCAGGTTTCTTTATACTAGGAATGCCTCTTACTTTTCTAAATTTTCTTATTTTCACCAGGTTATCAAAGTTCACATGACATAACCTTCTGTGCCATTACCAACTTTCTTCAACTTGAGCAATAAAACATAAACATTCACCAAGTTCAAGATAGAACAAGTTACCTTTTGTCTGTATGTCTGATCTAATCAATTTTTCTTTTTCATCTATTAGTTTTTTTTTTCCATGCATGAATTCCACTTTGAATCCATTATTGAGTAGCTATGCCACACTTAACAGATTGTGTTTTAGTCCTTTAACCCAATAGGCATTATCACATACAAGCTCTTTGGTTAATGAGATTCTTCCTTTTCCTTTTATACAATATGGTTAATTATTTCCAAACCTTACACTACCACCATCATAGTCTTCAAAATGTTCAAACTTAGTTTTACCGCTAGTCATATGATGAGAGCAATCACTATCTATGATCCATGTGTAATTTTTTCTTACATGAGAGATAAGTGCCATCTTATCTTCCTCATCATTATCAAATTCATCTTTCATAGAAATGTAAACAATTTCATCTTTACTGGATCATCAGAATCATTAGAATCCTTAGCCATGAAAAATGTTTTCTTACCTTTTTCCTTGAATGATTTGAAATCTTTCTTGCCCTTTCACTTCTGACCTTTCTTCTCATCCTCATTTTTCTTATTTGGGAACCTAGCAACAATATGCCCAATTTCCTCACATAAAAAATAGATTAGAGGAACCTTACCTTTGTATTTTTCTTTGCCTCTAGAATATTTCCTTGCTAGTAGAGCTTCAACCACCTCAAGATCACTGTTAGAACTCTATTCTAATTCTTCTTCACTTTTTGACTAAGAATTCTTTATCTTTTTGCCCTTTTCTTTGAGTGAAAGCTTGGCTTCAAATGCTGATTCAATGTTCTTGGAAGCTAGAACATAGTTGTCATTGTTATCTAGCTCAAATGCAATCAATCTACCTACTATGGCTTCTAAATTTATCTTATGATTTTCCTCACATATTCTTTCTTGAATTGCAGAAACTCTAATTGCATAAATGTGAAGTAATGTTCTAAGAACTTTACTTACACTATTTCCTATTTGATATCTCCTCTAGAAGCCTTGATTTCACTGACACTTGCTTTGACTATAATGTTTTCATCCTCTCTTATCCTCATCTAATCAAATTGTCCTCTTAGATTTTTTTCTTTGGATCTTCTCACATTGTCATCACCTCCATAGATTTCCTACAACTCATTCCACATTTCAAAGGTAGTTTTGTAGTCCTTAATATCATCAAATTCTTCATAGCTTAGGGTAGAATCAATATCTATCATCATGGTGTTATGCGTCTCCTTCTTAGAAATGTCATTAACAGATAGTATACCATAAGGAGTTACATATGCTTCATCAAGATATTTCAATTTTGTATCTCCAATGGAAGCCAGATGGAGTCTCATGAGACCTTGCCATGTTGAAAAGTTATCCTTGTTAAGCCTTCAAATTTCCCTTTTGTAAGACATCCTAACCTTTAGCTTAGATCCTTGAAATCCTTCTTGCAAGCAGCAAAATCTCTGATACCAATTGTTGGAAACATAGATGGAGTGACTGAGCAGGTGGGGGGGGGGAGGGGGGGTTGAATTAGTTACCACAAGAACAAATCCATAGATCCCTTGGATGTCTTAAAAACTAGTTACTATTTTCATTTGGTAGCTACACAAAAAAATGTTGTAACTCAATAAATGTACTGTATGTTATCTTTAATAGAACTTTAAACATTCATAGAGATTTAACATGTATGCATAAATAAATAACATGAACACAAGAGACACCAGATTTAACATGGAAACTCAACATGGGAAAAACCACCAAGTAACTAGCTACCAATTTTCACTCTTTTGAAGTGAGCCTTGTTAGGAGCTAACCCAGTTAAAGATTACAAAAACACACTATTAGGTGTGAGCTTGTTAGAGGATTTAATCACCCTGCTAGGATTGGCCTTGCTAGAGGACTTTATAACAATTCAATAGAACTATCCACCTTGTTATCTAGGATTTACAAAATGATTGTTAAACCAACTCTGTTAAGATATTTAGAAATCACTGCTACAATTGTGAGAAAGTAACAATGAAGTGACCTGGATGAGATGCAATTGAACTTTGTTGATACATATCTCTATTCTCCTTCACTAGATCCTCTCTGATTGAATACACCTTTTTTGATCCTCAAGGATATCTAATCCTTCTTCAAAATTTTCTCACACTTTCCTCTTCACACAATTAACTCACTTGCATACTCATTCATTCATATATCCCATACTTTTGAATTCACAACTTGACCTTTTATTTATACCTTACAAATTGTCAAGTCGGCTCATTTACAAGTTACAATTACCAATAATTTTTACATGAGTTGGCTACAATTATTACATTAAACAATTAAACTTTATTTCCCAAAATAATGAAATCCTTCATTGGCTGACCCTGCTTGGTAAAAACTACTCCAGAAATGATTTCTAGTGTTAACCAACTGAAGCTCAGTAAACACTGCAAACTCTACAAAGTCATTTGGAGATTGAATGAACTCAGTCAACACTAACTTTTCTTTGCTGACCTTGTGAGCTCAGTAGAAACTAACTTCTAAACCTTCAACACTTGAGTGAGCTCAGTAGAAACTGTTTCCATAGAGTATTTTTAGGAATGTTTGGTAGACTCTAGAATCTACTTTAATGACCAACTGAGCTCGGTAAACTTTGTAATTTTCTTTGTTGACCAACTGAGCTTGGTAGACTTTGTAGTTTTCTTTGCTGACCAACTGCGCTTAGTAGACTTTATTTGATAACTAATATGACATTTGTGTACCATCAAAGACAACACACAATTGAACAGTTGTATCCAACATAGCCATGTGATTTTCTTTTGCTATCATATCAACATAGTTAATATGGTGATAGGACTAAGAATGTTGATTAATAACATTCATTGAGTGTGAAGGTGAAGGATTAATATAAATCTATAATTTCTGATTAGGCACTGCAATAGATTTATTGACATTATTAACTTGAGCATCAATATATATATATATATATAAAATTATAGTCAATAAGGTCTTGATTAACATTCTTCAAGGCATAACATCTTTGAGTATTATGACGAGGCTAATGATGGTATTGACTAAAAGCATTTGAATCAAAAGATGTAGGCACCAATTTACTAGTATCAATAAGAAGAATAAGAGGAAGTTTAAGAATTCTACCATGAATCAATTTAGTCATCACCTTAGATAAGGTTTAGATAATTGATATTATTTATTATTAGGATGATATTGTTGGAATAGAAAGGGTGGATAGGATGCTAAGAGGGGGGTGGGTGGTAAATCAATATCCTTTAAAAAATTTCACACTCAAACAAGTTTAGTCCATTCCATTCTCATCTTGTACTGTAACTTGGTAATCACTAATTTTCCATCACAATAATTTGTAGATGAAAATATCTTTACTAATTTAATATTTACAATGTAAAATATATAATCTCATGAAACATAACACACAACATAAGTATTTTTTATCATGGAAACCTTTAATTAGAGGGAAAGTAGTGGTGGGGATTGCACTAACAAATCCATCACTACTATAGTAAGAGGTTGAACTGTTAGGACTACATTGTTTGTCACTTTTGATGACTTAATCTGTTAGTAGTATGCAATAAGACCTATTTAGACCTACCTTTTACAAGGATTTTACAACACTCTTCAAGTTAGCCCTTGGTTAAGAGCTTACATATAAGATTATTAAGTCCACCTTTTTAAAGGATTTTATAAAAGTACTATAGTTGTTAAATAATAGCACTAATGATCTATACAACAACAACTTAATTTTCTTGATAAGATCCCTCTTTTTCTCTATAATTATCACCTTACTATGATTGATCTACAATTCATTCCAAATTTGTCTTTGTATTTGATCTCTTTGACCTTTGTACTTGACCTTGATCTCTTCCTTGCCTCAATACTTCCTTTGACAACACTTCTCCAAAAAAATATAACCATCAACAACTTTAAAACTATTCTCAAAATCTCCTTTTATAGTTTTTTTTTAATCATTTGATAGCTTGACCTAATTAGGGTTTTAGAAATTTCTAGAATTATTCTCTGATCATGATCAATGGTTCTAAATTTATTCACCCTTACCTTCATTTACATCTTTATTTTTATTGGTTATTCAAACCTTGTAATAAAAAACAATCAATTCACATTCTTCGAAAATCTTTTCAAATCTTTACCTCATTTAATGTAAACTATTTTCCTTTCTAGTAGAATTATATTGCATCACAATCTATGTCAATTCAAACCTTGATGTCATTCTTACATCACATAGTAGATGCACTTTTCTTTCTTATTGACACCTAATAGACATTTACTTGAATTCCACCATCTTATTCAATAAACTCTATATATCTTAGTGTAAACTAAATTCTCCTTGCTTGGTATTAATAGAATTTATCAATGAATACTTGAGCTTGGGTACTTATTAATATTAACTTAGCTTCTCCTTCATAGCTTGAGCAATATGAGAGCTTAGTTTCTATGCACATTTTGACACTAATAGGTAATATGGTTCTTTGTAGAAGTAACATCCTCCCTCTCTAACATTAGTGTATTCAATAAAATCTATATATCTTAGTGTACACTAACTTCTCCTTGCTTGGTATAAATAGAATTTATCAATGAATACTTGAGCTTGGGTATACTTAGTAATATTCACTTAGCTTCTCCTTCATAGCTTGAGCAATATGAGAGCTCAGTTTCTATCCACATTTTGACACTAATAGGTAATATGGTTCTTTGTAGAAGTAACATTCTCCCTCTCTAACATTAGTGTCAAAAAAATTATGTACACAAATTACTTGATCTAAGTTATTGAAAATTTCTCCAACTCATAAACTCTCCCTATCTATATGCTTCCCCTCGGTATAGCTTGTGTTTTGCAAAAAAAAATTTCAATTTTTTATTTGTTTGAAATATACATATCTCTTGATAACTTTGAAATACATAAAAATAAACATATACTTAGAAACATATTTATTTATTTATTTTCCCCCTTTTTGACACTTATGTCAAAAAAATTAAGACATAGAGAACTTATTGGGGGTGAAAACCATAATAACCAAGAAAATCTTTATGGTGTAACTTCAAAATTGTTATTGTACTATCCCAATTTTTTTGATCACATTTATTGCCTATAATTGAATCAATAGCTTGGTCGCTAGATCTTTCATGTGATTATTAATTGATAAGATTGAGGCCACAAAAAGTTCTCTAGTAATCTTCAAATGTGTCTCTATGATCTTGATATTGAGTAGAAATTAGGCTTGAATTTCAGTTATCTTGGCTCTTATGTTGTTTTCTTCTTGTAATAATTCATATTGTAAACTGGATAAATACCTCACTTGGTAATAGTGCATAGAAGATGTACTCAAGTTATTCTTCAACTCTTAAACACTTTTCTTCATGTCTTAATTTCCCTTCTATAATTTTTTCTTTACTCCACTTGTTAAGAATGGTATATCACACAACTTTTGAAAAAAAATGAAAAAATTTGTTTAGTTTTGTCCAACTTGGTAATGGAAGTAGATAATGCTACCTGCTTTATTGGTGTACCAGCTTAGAATTTCTCCAACACTTTATTTTCAAATTTATTCTCATTTCATTGCATCAATAGTGATTGTGTATCTATATGTAGATCATTTAACCTTTCAAAAGTTATAGGAGTTGATCCAAAGTAGGTTCTTTTTCATTCAAATCAATTCCTAGTGTGACTTCTAGAAATATATCCTTTACATCAAGAAGGAATTTCTTCTTCTTATGCTCTCTCCTCATCCTTTCTTCTTGTTGATTTATGGAGGAGTAAACTAGATAATAAGAGGGGGGTGGGTGGAGTCATGAATCAGATCTATAACACTTTATAACTTTTCATAGATTCCTCCACATCCAATAATAACTTATGCATGCAATACAATAACTACAAACTTGTTGTAACATGTAAATCAATTTAATCACATGCATGAAATTAATAACACATAACATAGTATTTTTTACCCAAAAACCCTCCAAGGTGAAGGTAAAATTGGGGTGGGGATGACACCCACAAATATTCACTATTGCAGTAATAAAGTTAACTAGTTAAGGTTACAATATTTGACCATAATATATGATCTACTCTATGAGGAGTCTATCTTGTTAAAGACTTGAGAAACTATTAGGTTTCACTTGGTTAGGGGATTTGACACTTCCAACTATGTAAGGACTCTATTAGGAGATTTACAAAGATTTTTTAAGACCACTCTATTAAGAAATTTACCCTGATTCAAGTCTATTAAAATTGACTCAATACCCAACTCTTAGTTTTCTCTATAAGTTGATTTTGAGTCTTCTCCTTACTAATTAATCCTCTCCTCTAATCCGATACTCTTTGATGCAGGAGCATCCAGAGGTATAAGGGCAATCCTGTGTCACCCAAAAAAAAATGTACTTAGACTTAGTTTTTGTTTCATGTCTTTACATTTTTAGATACCCATTTGGGTCAAATAAAGGTTCCAACTCTCATAGTTCAACTATCAGTGTGCTAGAAAATACCAAAAAAATAGGAGCATGCAATTTGGCCATCATTTTGATGACCTAGAAGGTGTGAATTGGCCAGATGAATGTAAATGTGATTTAGAGCATTCCAGAAAAAGAATCAGGTCAAAAGGCCCCACGGTTTGAAAGTTATTGCAATTTTTCAAGTTTTGGAGACCTCCTAAGAATGCTTCAAAGTCAGGTTAGGGGCATTAAATGACCTCAAAAAGGGTCAAAAAATGGGGGACGTGTGAAGCTGGTCCATAGGGCTATAGAGCGCTTCGAGAGATTTTCAAAAATGTAAACGGTTCGTCAATCGGAGCTACGGTTCAAAAGTTATGCCTCCTAGAAGTTTGGGTACCATTTCTGGATTCTTCTAGATTTGCACCGACTTCTAACGCAGCTTCTGGAACCTTCTATTTGGTCGGTGGATGCCTACTAGAACTTTCTAGAATGTACTCCTAGTCCTTAACCCTCTGGGGTCTATTTAAGGAGATTTTTGGCATTGTAAAAGGCAGTTCGGAGTGGAGTTTGAGAGGAGGCACTGAAAGGAGAAATTATCTCTAGATTTATGCTATTGTAAGCCCTTTGGGCATGTTTTGAAGTTTATTTTCTTTGTACTATTTGTACTAGCTTATTTTCTTAGTTAATACAATTTCCCTTTTCTGTTGTGTCCATTCTATTCTTGGGTTGTGTCCCCATCACTCTTGTCTTTCCATTACACTTTCACTACTTATGAATAAGTCACTTATTCTATTAGATGATAACAACACCCTTTAATGACTTATGATCTTCTTCTCTTCTCTTCACACTCACACTCTCACTGATCTAGGTTAAGATCATCTCTATACAAAGATTCCATAAAGAGTCTTCTAAATTGTTCTATTTTTTCCCTCTTCATCCTAATCATTGAACATACACATGGGGATATGTGATCCACGCTATGTAAATATTTTGTAACAACCTCAACAAGTATTAAATGTTCTATAAAAACCTTTTCAAAACTTAAATATACCTTCCAAGTCAGCCTACTAATCATTTTACCTAAAAAACTATTCCATTCTTGACTTTAACATAAACTTTGCATTGCTCAACCTCTACTATTATTAGTGCTCAACATTTCTATTACTTGACATTTATTAAATTTCTAATGCTTGACATATACTATGCTTGACACATACTATATCACTTGGTACTTATATACTTGGAATTACACTTAGTTGCCAATGAATTTCTTGGTCATTGAATGAGCTAGGTCCATATAGAAAACATCGCTATGACTATACTTTACTCACCTTCTATACAATTACTTGATACATACTATCTTATGTACATGATTTAGCCTATATTGAGTAGCTTGGTCAAGTGATGTACATTTGACTCATCCTTGTAAATGACTAAGTGATTGACACTAATAAACAATAATGGTTAGAGATACCAACATTTGCTCCTTCTTTCTTTCACATATCTCTAGATAAATAGCCATTTTGTTCTCATCCAAAGTATTTGGATCCCAACTCAATAAAAATAATTCTTCTTCTAGAGTTACCAAGTCCGACCAAAAAGTATGTGATTCTTTCTTCTTCCTTTTAATCCTTTTCCATCTATTTATTCTTGGTGAAACTATTTGTGGGAGTGGAAATTGTATTCTAAAATTCATAAATGTGGTTCTTATTTCTATTTTTGATTCATTCTACTTCTTGGCTAGTTCATCTATAGATAATTGTGTCACAAACAGTACAAGTTCCATGCTCAATGTTATGTCATTTTCCTCATTATTTTTTCCTTCAACACTCTGTATCTCCTCTATTATAACTTTAGGCAATTTCAAAATTAATGTTTGTAGGAATATAGGATCAATGGAAAATATTGATAAATTACTTAGGATAGTAAATCATTTACGATTGTCAGTTGGCCATTCCCAATTATGCCCTCACTCAAAGGTTCGTAGGCTAGTGCTAGATCACTTGTAGAAGAAATATTTACATTGTTCTCCATGGAGTCTCCTTCAATTTAAGCACATTCAGTTCCAATGTTCTCGTTTCTAGTATTACTTGTATATTCCTCTTGAGCATGTTTCTTTGTATTCTCATTTAGTTTATATCCCTTAGTTTGAACTATGGCATCTTCTAGCATATGTAAGGAATTGATTAGTATTCCATTAACATCTTAATCCTTTGGGTTGGGAAAATCTTTGATTTTCTAAACAATTGGCTGAATTCTAGGTATGTGTAGATATACTAACTAAATAGTTATTTCTACTATTATATCTTCATCTTTATTCCATGGTTTAGTTGACACCACATCTATCAAACCTTCAATTGATACACTTTCTTTATTCCCAACCATTTTCCCCACCATTTGATATATTGTATCTACAAAGTCTTTTGGGGTGATGTTGATATAATCATCTTATTTGTTATAAAGTTCAACATGTTTCCCAATTTGTGTGTCATCCACATCAATTTTTTTATTAGGATCCTTTATGTTATAAATTTGTCTCCATATCATTTTAAAATCTTCATCTAGTAATTTCAAATTTATAGTCAAAGCATAAGTAGCTCTTTGCTTTTGTACAAATATGTTCTTTTGCTTCTCTAAAGCTTTAGTAATCTCTTCCAAACTGAATTTGGGCATAATGTTTACCAATTCTTTGCTACTCATTTATTTCTCTATTCTCAATGCAAATTTCAATCCACTGTGAATCCATTGATAAAGTTCATTAGGAATTTGGTCACCAATTTCAAGTGGTACATATTTAATTTTTTCATCATGATAATCAATGCATCTTTTATTCTCTTCTTGTCTTCTCTACTCGTGGTTTCATATTTATAGTATTTAAAAGTTCATAGGCCACTCTTAGCACTAATAGAATTTACAATTTCATCTATTGTTTGAGGGTTTTTGTAAGTCAAAACTTGTGTCTAGAATACCTTATTAGATTCTATTCGTTCACTATCATCTACATCATCATCATCAGTTTTTACTATTATCTTTCTTCTCCTTTTTGTAAAGGAATTAGCCTCTCTGCTCAATGAATTAGTATTCTTCTTCCTTTTTTGATAAGTTTTCACTTTTGGTGTAGATGGCTTCATAATATTCACAATTTTTTTTTTCAATGGTGTAGTTTCTTGTATTTCTCAAGTTTAGGATCATGTTTCTTTGGGGCTTATAAGGGTAGCAACTAGCCTTTTCTTTCCTTTTGATGACTATGGCTTGGAAAAAACTATTTATTTTCCCTTCTCTTTTTCTACTTCATATTCTCCTCTTCCCTCAATGAGCATTAATATTTTATCTATCTCATCATCACCAAATGTATTCTATAATGTGCTTAATAATTTCTTATATTTCTTCTAAAATTTTGTTACAACAATATAATCTTTGATCCTCTCCTTGGACTCCTCACAAGTGTTGAATCTTGGAGCCTCTTTTTCCACTAGTTCATTCAGTAACACTTCAATGACCCTTAGTTTCCTAATTGATATTCACTTCATAGTCCATTGGCTTTAACCATGTAACTCTTAGCTAAATAGGTTTGACAAGTGTATTCTCAATATCTACAAGAAAACATATATAATCATGATATTATTCAAATAGATTCATGGGAATCCTAAACCTTTTTAATTTTTCAAAATACTCATCCATAAAACTCTCAAACTTATTTTCTAGTGCCTAAATATATGCATTGATTTGGTAAATGACTGAACTATTAAACTTCCAATGGAATTGTCTGACTGATGTAAAATATTTTTGTATGCAAAATAAAATACATATCAACAATGAGCCAAACTTTAATGTATTTGTGCTAGAAGATTGGATGGTCTTTAGATTATCTACCAATTGCTTGAGTTAAAATTTGGAAATATCATATTTATGATCTTTCATAATTATTTTGTAACCAATACCAACAACCATACATGGAACACTACTCAATCTTCTCGATTAAGATATCTTGTAAGCTTCCACATACAATAAAACTTTAATCTCTAGGTCTATAATAGTGTCCACTTTCATACCTCTCTTATCCCATTGAGCCTTTATGTTTTCCTCAATCTTAGTCTTGGGGACCATCTGGACAGTTTTGACTTTTTTTGTGATAGAGTATCTGATTACCATATGAATAACATCGTTTGTGATTTTAATAGGTGCATCCAACTACATGTGCATATTATGCACTAGGCTTAAAACTACCCTAGTTCAATTTTATTTAAGAACCTTGAAGAAATTTAGGGCATATCTGAGCCCAGTTGCCCCCAAATGTTTGAACTCATCTTTCAAATTTATGTCAATGCACATTTGACCATATACCTCATGTAGTTCACATATCTAACTTCTCCAAATTTTTAGTGTTAAAATAAACAAATATCATTAACTAGAAAATGCCAAGTGGAATCATAGATAGGGCTTTTGCCTTGTCTATTTGTGTTGCCATTTTTGGGTATAATTTATGCTTTGGCTCTTCACAAGAATTAGTTTAGATAAATTTTATAGGATTAATCCTTAACTTGGTTTGTATCTTTATGTTGGTAGATTTTGAAGCCATTTCACATGATAGGGTACCAAAAAGTACAATAATTATTTTCTTGGTTAGCTTCCAATTCACTTCGATCTTGAATTCACTAACAAGATCTCACTTCAAAAGATTTGACACAAGATTCTCTATATATATGAAGGGTGAACACATAAAAATTGAAAATCCAATATATGTGGTCTATCATCACCTTTTTCAACCATTATAGCATATTAAATGTATTGCACTCCATTTCATCACTTCTTTAATAAACTCAAGTACCATTGGGTGCTTATTCAATTCATACTACCATCACTTCTCAGTTAACACAATATACTTGTCTCATGCTCAGGTAAAACATTACCATACCTCTAGTACTATTAGCTCAGTTTACTTTGTTGGCACATAGTTACAAACTTACTCAATAAACCTAACTAATTGCAATAATTCAAGACTTTATATATTATCCTTGTACATCCAATATTATCTAGATATGGACTTTCTTCCATCTCACTCTTAGGCATTAGTGTAAGATAAGACTTTAGTCATGCAGTTCCTTTCCTTCTCCTTAGGCTTAGTTGGAGTTAGTGGTTACACCTAATCCATTGGATGAGGTATCCACATTTGTTCCACTTAATGTCTCCTATTCTTTTGATTTCCTTATCCATGTCTTTTTCATCTTTTCACAAATTCTATCGATTCTTATCTTTCCTTTCCCTTTTATACCTCCTTCATTTGGTGTTGGCACTTAGTTTCTATGGTTCTTACTTAGATAACTAACCTTGTGATAATGAAAACATGTCATACCAGATTTTATCCAATTAATAGATCTTCTATCAAAATTTGATCTCATACAATTTGTAGAAATATGACCATACATCCCACATGTAGTATATGAATACCATGTTTCATAAATCCAATTGATTGCATTACCTTTCTTTCTTGATTTCCAATTGGAATTCATCAAGATCAAAAATTATTGTCAGTTATGTCTAAGCTTGTTGCAAGTATAGAATAACCATTAAAAACATACTTCTTAGGTGATTCCAAATAAACTTGGATCTATTGGGATTAACCATAGACAAAAATAACAATTCCATGCAAATATAAACAATATCAGGAAAAATTAAATCACACAGAAGAGAACACAAGACACCAAGATTTAACGTGGCTTACCCAAACCCTAGGCTACATCCACCAAACAAAAAGTCCAATATTATTATGATCTAGTGATTAAAACTTGATTAGAATCCATAATCCTTTATAGCTCAATACTGCTGCAAGAAAAAATTTTCACATCACACCTTATGAAAGAATATACCTAACCCTAAGCCTTTTTATACAAGTATTTTTTGATACTTTAGGTTTACAACATGTGAGCACAATACTTCCCTAATTATTCACCACAAACTAACAATCTCCTACTTGGGAATTGACTAGGCTCCACCCTAGACATCAATCTCCCAATTGGAGACCGATCCTATAGAAATATCTCTACTACATGGGCCCCCCACTGAATCAAACCACCATGGACTCCACTATTATTTTATTCTATTTAGTCTAGAAGACCAATTGAAGCTAAAGAGGAGTTCAAATTCTCCATTTTCACTATCTTTGTAAACATATATATATTTACTAGATTATCATCTATATGTATCTTGTCTAGCTTTATATATCAGTCATTTAAAACTAATTGAATGAAATAGTACCACAACTATATGTGTTTTGTTTTTGAATGTAGAGCTGAATTCTTCACAAGATGAATGAAACTCTAACTATCTATAAAAAATAATTATCCTTCTAAGGGTATCCCAATTCTTCTAGGAAGAATCATAGCCATATCATCTCCTTGGATGCCTCTGTAGTAGCAACATACTCTGCCTCTGTAGTAGATAAAGCATTAATCTTTTGTAAATGAGAAACCTAGCTCACTATAGCCCCACCAATAGTAAATGCATAACCTATAGTACTCTACCTAGTATCAATATCCCTTGCCAAATTTGAGTCAATGTATCCCTATAAATCAATAGTAGATCCCCCAACCTATAGACACTTACTAGATGTTCCTCTCAAATATCTGAGAATCCATTTATAACATTTCAATGCTCAAGCATTGGATGACTCATATACCTGCTAACGAATTCCAATACATGTGAAATATCTAGCCTTGTACAAACCATAGCATACATCAAGCTTCCTACAATTAAAGCATAAGGTACCTTGGAAATCTTATCCTCCTCTTCTTGTGTCTTTGGATACATCTCCTTAGTCAATTTCAATTGACCAGATAAAGGTGTGTTGAGAGCTTTAGCATTCTCCATAGAGAAATGTTGCAACACCTTGCAATATAATCAGCCTGAGATAAAGTAATATTTTTGTTCTTCCTATCTCTACAAATCTTCATACCAAGTATTTTTTTTGATGCCCCAAAATCCTTCATAGAAAATGCATGTGCTAACTGGCATTTCAACCCCTTAATGTGATCCATGTTAGACCTAGCTACAAGCATATCATCAACACATAAACATAAAATAATGTAGCTATCATCATCCAACCTCTTAAAATAAACACAATGATCTTAATAAGACCTACTACATCCATTCTCATTCATAAAACTCTCAAATTTTTGATACCATTGCTGAGGTGCTTGCTTCAAGCCATATAAACTTTTCTTCCATTTGCACACTAAGTTATCCTTACCCTTGACCTCAAATCCCTCTGAATATGCCATATATATCTCTTCATTCAAATCAGTATGAAGGAAGGCTATTTTAACATCAAGCTACTCCAAATGCAAATCTTTAGTAGCCACAAAACTCAAAACAATACATATAGAAGTCATTTTTACAACAAGAGAGAATATCTCATCAAAATCAATGCTTTTTTTCTATGAAAACCCTTTTACAACTAACCTAGCTTTAAATATTTTCTTGCCTCCATCCTCTTCTTTCAACTCGTAAACCCATTTATTCTATAAAACTTGTGTACCTATAAGAAAATTCTTAAGTGCCTCTCCCATTTGATTTCTATAAGTCATCCTAATGGATGCAACCTTGATGATCTTGCTTAGGTGAGTGATCATAATTGGGACCATGAGTGGTCTACACCCTTGAGGTGATTGCATTTATGTCACTGTATCAGTTTCCTTGATTATGCTTATGGCTGATTTATGAGATTATGATATGTTAGATGGTTCACTAAGGTTTGTGCTAGTGGTTACCAAGATCAATGTGGTATCATGATGTTGTTCCATGACTACCTTGAGATATGTGCAAAGATTACACTGTATACTATTATCTTGCTACGCTAGACTAGGTTCTTGTAGCAATGGTTAGTCAAGTTTATGACTATGTTTGCTTATGTGTTTTAGGTACCTATTCATGTTGTTTAATCAATCATTATTAAATGCTTAAATAATTATAAATGAATTGTCCATGTTGGATTCTTTGGTTATGTGCTACGGATATTTACCTTGCTATATTTTGATCTGAGAGATATTGGTTACTCATTTTATGTTTTACATTTAAGATGACCCGAGGGTCAGATGTTATACTCTATTTTTAGTATCATAAGTGTTAGACTACTATGTTGTTCAATTGATCATATTGCATGATGATGCCATTTTGAGATGACAATATGTTTTATGATGATATCTGGTTATCCAGTTTTTGGACATATCTCTAATCAGGTTTATGTGGTGGATTTAATGCTATGGTTGTTTACTTCATTCTTGCTTCTTAATGCTTTATGTGATTGTGAGTGATGTAAATGGATTATTTCAGCATATTTGAATAAATAGTCAAACTAGGTATTTAATGCATTTATCGCTTTGACTATGTTATTATATGCAATTGCACTTGATTATGTATTTTAGTGTGCATGATTTATATCCCTAGCAGTGGCACATGGAATTAGTGATTTAGCTTTTTATATTTTACCAATGTCATCCTTGTATGGTTGACATATCCTTGTGAGTGAGTGTGTCTGTGTATTTAGAGGTTTGCATTGTCATGAAAATTGTTAAGGAAAATTCTGTGATTTTGAGGTTTTTGGGCTTTATTTTATTTTATTTTAATTTCTAGCAGATTTTCCATAGACGAATTCCTATTACTAGAAATAACTTATTTTCATTTGGGTTGATTCTAAGTTTAACTAGGTTGGTTATTTTCCCTAATTGATTATTCAACCAAAAAGTGAATAAGTATCCAAAAAAGAAATTAATTATGGACTTCTCACTTTTGAATTAGAAAATTTGAAAGTAAAACCCAAAATCCTCTTCATGAGGATTTACTATTCTAGTTTTTGTGGGAGCTACAAGAATGGGATCATCACAAGACCAATCTCATTGGATCCAGCTCAAGAAGACCTTGGATTGTCACAATTTTTGGCTACTTCTATGGCCTTTTTATTTTATGCTTCAGATTCCCTTTTTTCCCTTTTGGCTGTGAGGTAGGGCTCTCTTTTTGTATTGTTTTGGCTCTATTTCTACTTCTATTTTTGTATCCATTTTTTAGGAGGATGAGAACTATGTTCCCCTTCTTTTTTTATATGTTAGCTCTACTCGGTTGGGCAGGTATGATCATTTCTCTATTTTTCGAGATGAGGGTTTCGGGTTTTTCATTGTTATGCTGGAAAATTTTCATATGGACTCCTAACTCATATTTTATTGGATTTTTGTGGCTTGTATGCCCTAAGACCAAGTGAGTTTTAATTTTGATTTTGAGTTTTGAGGTTTTCTACCTCAATTTGTGTGCTACCTAGTTTTCTCAAGTTTTCTTGACATGATGTTGGTCATGGACTTGGATTATCTGTAGGATTTTAGTTAGACTATTTTTACACTTTTATTTTGCATTGGGATGCATGTTGCATCCGTACACCAAACTTTTTGTTCGATTGAGTGATTTTATACATGGTCTTATTATTTCTTTTGGACCCTTGTTATTTTATGGACGCTAGGATTTGTGTAGAATACATCCTCTTGGATTGAAGCTAGTTGAGTGAGTTCATGATGTTTGGTCTTATTGTATCATTGGGATTTTTGTAGAATCCATCCTCCTAGATTGAGGTTGGTTGAGTGAGTTCATGGTGTATGGTTTTATTATTTCTTGGGATTCGTGTAGAATCCATCGTCTCGAGTTACTTTCAGTTGAGTGATATTTTTCTTGTGTTCTCATCAAGTCCTTGTGTTATATCTTCATGATAGGGTGTGCCACATACAAACACATGTGCATGCATTTATCATGTGACTTGCGAGGCCTAATCTTCTATGGACTTGCTAGAAGTTATGATCATTTGGGGTCGGTTTGAGATTATGGATGCCTATGGGCACTCATCATTTATTGAGCATGGGTAGGGTAGGGTAGAATTTGGAGGGGGATTCTATTTCCACATCTTGGTGTCTATGTCCAAAGCATTGTGTGGGAAGCTTTAAGTAAGTGATAACTAAATAAATTGTGTGAGTGGTAATAGAACTTAAGATAATTAAAATTTGATTGTGTGCCTTTGATTGGGGAGAGAAAATACCAATATTGGCTTGGGCTTATTGACACAAAGAAACTCTCCATGATGTCATCCACTACATAGTAGCCCATTGAGTGTCTAAACAAGACTTGTAGTACTTGCATTGTCTCATGTTCTTGGTTTCAATCATCATTAATATCTAGTGTGACTTTAAGCCATGGATGTTTTGCTTGATGTTTTTCTTTATGTGTGTTTATGGTTGGATCATTATCTCCATCAGCATGACATGAGTGGACCTATAGGTTCCATGTGGTTGGGAGGCATAGCTACCTCCACCATTGCTAGGGACTGGTGTATAGAGATGTTCTTTTGTCCTAGTATGACCATTACTGAATGTTTTCACTTGATACTTTGAGTTTTGGAGTATACTTTCTTGTGATTTATGATTTCATTAGAATTCTTGGATATCATGTTTAGATGATGTTAGTTTATTTGGTGCCTTCCTCTATTATGATATTTATCATATGTTAGATGATGAGTTTGACTTGTAGGATTATCTTATGCTTTACTTCAAGCATGTTAGATTTCCTTATTCTTATGTTGTAGCACATTTTTGTAGTGATGTCCTCATAAGATAGCTCCAACCATTTGATCAATGGTTTGGGATGTTACATGCATGGGATGGCTAGGACCCATTATGGTCTCATGATGCTATTACAATTGGGAGGAACCACACACTTAGTTTGTTATTTTAGTACATTGTGATGTTGCTTCTAGTTATTTCCTTTCACTGCTATGTTAGATGGTTAAATGTAGTTTCCATCTTTTAGTTATTTTTTTTAAGTGTCTTTGCCTCGATCATGGATCCAATTCTCCATAGTGTGGAGGAAGTTTATTTTCAATCTTTTTACATTTATATTTTCTAGCATGCTAATTTGTATCCTCATGCAAAATTCTACTTTCTTGTGCAAGAATGCAAATGTTCATGTGGTGTGCTTGGTTTCCCTAAGCAATTTGGGGTGAATCCTCATGCAAAACCCCACACTATTTTTAGGTATTTTGGCTACTGGGTCAAGCACATCCTCATGCAAGATGGTGTTTCCTTGTGTGGCTCAGTGTACTTTCTCACATGAAGAGGTGCTTCCTCATGCAAGGCTGTCAATTGTTATTCTCTCACATGAAAAATAAAGGGCCTCTCTACTTTTTTTGGACAATGAAATTGGGACGTTTGAGTACCCTTTTGGATTGCTTGTGGTTCCATGATTTGATAGATCAAAGATTTTGCATTCTGATGTCATCTTTGGCTTTCATTCTTCTATTTGGTTATGTCAGTTAGGTTATGGTGTTTGGAGATTCATTGGTTGTTGGGATTGTTGGTGAAGTCATTTTTTGTGATCTTTGTGATCCCTATATGATGTTTTCATGTGAATTCATACTTGTAAAAAAAAATTCTTGGCTTGTATTAAATCCTTGTTCCAAGGATCTCTGGGTGGGGCATTACAACTTCCATAAATCTCAAGTCTTATTTTTTAGCAAGGAGTCCATTTCATTTTCCATTGTAGACTCCCATTGAATCTTATTATCCACCTACACAACTTCATGATAACATTCAGGTTCACCAGTATCTATTAGTAAAATAGAGTACAGAGAAGGAGGAAATCTTTCTAGAAGATTGCTTAGCCTTGTTAACCATTTAACATTCACTAAAGTGTATGGTATTTGTTGTTGCGGTTGTTGCACATCATAAGGAATTGTTGGAATATCAAATTTTAGAGTATCATTCAACACTACATAATCATCTTCTTTCTTCTCATGTTTCTGCAATAGATCTTTGTACAACACTTTCTCAATGAATATGAAATCCTCACTTACAATTTTACAATTTTAAAAATCCCAAAGCCTATAATAAAATTCTTCAATTCCATATCCAAGAAATACACATTTCTTTGACTTAACTTCTAGCTTGGTTCTATTTTCAGAATCTATATGAGAGAAAATGATTCATAAGCAAAGGTCTTGAGAAAAGAATAATTCACCTTATTACTAGTCCATGCTTCATCTAGAATACCACATCCTAAAGGAGTATAGAGACCTATATTAATCAAATATACAACAACATTGATAGCCTCCACCAACATGTTTAAAGGTAACCCAACTTCTAACCTCATGCTCCTTGCATGTTCTATTATTGTCTTGTTCATGTGTTCAGCCACTCCATTTTCTTGTGGAGTCTTTGGAACACTTTTCTATCTAAAAATACCATTAGTGGAGCAATAATATTCAAATTCATGACTACAATACTCACCACCATTATCAGATCTAATATATTTTAATTTCTTACCAGTCTCATTTTCAACCAAACATTTCCATTTCTTAAAAGTTTGAAATACATCATATTTCTGTCTAAGGAAATAAACCCATACTTTTATAGTTGCATCATCAATAAATGTAGCATAATAATGAGAGCCACCAAGGGAAGATACATGAGCTAGTCCCCATACATTTTTATACACAAGTATTGATTTCTCACTTTTCTTTTCCTTCCCAATTTTCACAAAACTCACTCTCTTTTGTTTTCCGTACACATAAATTTCTTAAAAATCCATATTAACACATTTCAAACTTGGTAAAGTGTTTTTTGAATGAAATAATTTCATACCTTTCTCACTCATGTGCCCAAGTCTACTGTTCCACAATGTTGTATCAAAATCTACAACAACTATTTGTTCTCCTTGCTCAACTGCAACAATTGTTCCTAAACATTAATTTTTCTTTGAAACAATCAAAGTAGAAGGAACAATATGACTTGTACATAGATATAAGGTACCTACTTTCACAACTTTTTCTACTACAAGGGAATCTTTTGAAGCCTTCCATTTTTTATCATTAAACGTAACTACACAACCCTCATCACCGAGTTGGCTTGCTGAAATTAAATTCCTACTTAGCCTTGGAACATGTCTTACCTCAAGTAATAGCCAATGATTCCCATTTTTCAATTTAATCTTCACTTTTCCCTTTCCAACAATTTGATAGGGTTCATTATCACCCAAATAAACAAGTCCAAAATCCCCTTGGACATAATCAATGAAATAACCTCTATGAGGTGTAGCATGAAATGAAGTACCAGAATCTAAAACCCATGAATCATCAACACTTTCTAAGGATAGAAGCAAAGCATCCTCTTTGAATTTTTTCCTTACCCCATTTGCCTCCTTTTTCCCTTCTAGTTTATCTCCTTCATTGTTCTTTCGAGTCCAAATTTTTTCTTGTTATGCCCTAATTTCCCATAGTACCAAAAATCTGTTGATCCTCTGGATTGAGACCTCTTCCACTTTGACTTTCCTCTTGATTTCCCACAATTTTTTTAATTATTTCCTCTCTCAATCATTCTACCTCTGCTTTGTGCATTTAAAGAACTTCTTGATGTAGTTCCACCTGAGATTTTCCTACAAGTTTCCTCACTCAAAATAACACTAATCACATCATAATATTGTAGGTTATTAAATCTAGAGATAGAATTACTCACAACCATTGTCAAGCCATTCTAGCTTTTAGATTTTTAACTCAAAATCAAGAGAGCCCTAATTTTTTCATCAAAATTAATACCCATAGAAGATAAATGACTAGTAACAACATTAAACTCATTTAAATGATCTGCAATAGATCCACCTTCTGTCATTTTCATATTAAATAAACACTTCATGAGAGATACCTTATTTGAAGTTGAGGGCTTTTTATATAGTGTCGCTAGGGTTAAATGTCACTGATGGTGCCAAGCATAAACAAATGCTTCCAAGTGCCTTTCTGTCTAAAAGATCTCAGTCCTTATTTGTCATAATTACCCAATTCTTGGATTTTCCTTCCAATGGCTTCCATAAATCCTTTTGATAATGATAGCTTTCCATTTGCATCTTCCATAACTGAAAGTTATTCCCATTAAACTTTTCAACCTTCATCTTACCCTCATATTTCATCGCTCCCACTCAACTATGAGACTCCCACTCAACTGTGAGGCTTTCTTGTAGAGGATAACTAAAAAACAATCTCTCTTTGATACCAGATGTTAAGATTAACCATAGATAGAAATAACAATTACACACAAATATAAACAATATTAGGAAAGATAAATCACACAGAAGAGGACACAAGACACCAAGATTTAACGTGGTTCACCCAAACACTAGGCTATGCCCACCAAACAACAAGTCCAATATTATTATGATCTACTGATTACAACCTTATTACAATCTATAATCCCTTACAACTCAATATCTCCCCAAGAAGCAATTTTTGCATCAAGCCTTATGAAAAAAATATAATTAACCCTAAGACCTTTTATACAATATTTTTTTCCTCTTTAGGGTTACAAAATATCGGCCATATATCATCCATACATTAGCCACAATGTTGGCCATGAGCCAATTTTTTTCCCTAAACCCCAAAGAATTATGAAGTATGTATAGTACTCCCCTAATCAGTCACCACAAACTAAAAATCTCCCACTTGGGGATTGATTAGGCTCCACCCTAGATAATAGGATCTACACTCAAATCCTTGATGTCCATACTTATTACAATGATAACAATAACCATCAAATTTGTGTGTAACATTGTTCTTACCATTTTTGCTCCTACATACATTTGTTGTGTGTCCAAGATTTCCACAATGATATCATGTTGGATTCTTTGGCTTTGGATTGGTGTACATATTTACTTTCTCTTATTTCTTTGATGATTCACCTTGCTTAGTTATAGAATGGTCGTTATAGACTAAGCTAGATATGTCTCTTAGACACCTCCATCCCCTGAGTTGTTCATCTAATAAGTTGAGATTTTTTGCAATCTATTCATTCTATCAATTAGCTATTTCTTAGACTTTAGGTCACTCTTCAATATTTAATTTTTAGTTGTTAACTCAACAATTTCATCCATCTTCCTACCAATTTCATGATTTGCACTGAGTAGCTAATTTTTCATGTCATAGTGGTTATGTGTCAATCTTGAAATATCTTCATATTTGACTTCCATTCTTGCAAAAAATTGTTACTTATCTTCTTCTATCATTAATTTTTTATCCTTAGGTCTCTTTTGTTCCATTACTTCACACATCCTTGTAGAATATACTTCTTGTTCCTAGTTTCTATGATTATTCCTACTCAGTAACACTTTGTTTTTCTCTAGTAGATTATCAAGAGCAACATCAAATTCATTAGACATATTTCCATTAGATAATTATTCAATGACTTTCTCCTGGTAGGTTGTTTGAATTGAATTTTTGGGCAATTTCTTTTCTCGTATTCATGGACTACTTCAAGTTGTTCTTTAGTTCATTTATTTGATTGACAACCATCCTTAATTCTAATACCTAATTATCAATAGTCCTATCCAACCTCTACTTCTCCATGATTATGGTCTTTTACTCTCAGGTGAAAAAACCTTCAACCAAAGAACTACACTCTAATACCAATTCTTGGAATAGTAAGGGTAGGTAGTATTAGTTTATGGTGACTAATAAGGGAAGTAGTGTACACTTTCCATAATTCCTTGGTAGGGTTTAGGGCTATTTTACTGGTTATTTTCCATGGACCAGTAAGTTGTAGTTATTCTAACCTTAATTTTATAAGAAATAGAAATATTATATAAAATGGTTTAGGGTTAGGGATTTTATATAGTGTGATGTGATAATAGATTCTTAAAGTGGTATTGAGTTGCAAGGGATTTCAAATCATAATCAGGTTGCAATCATTAGATAATAAAAATATTAGACTCATTGTTTGGTAGATGTAGCCCAAAGATTGTGTGGACCACATTAAATATTTGTGTCTTATGTTATCTTCTATGTGGTTTATTATTTTATGATATCTAGGATATATTTTCATGTAATTATTATGTCTATATCATTAATCCCAACAAGAAATATAAGAGCCTAATTATTTTTAATTATTGTCTATAAAAAGATCTCATTGTTGAGTGGGACAAATGAAGTATGAGCATAATTTGAAGGTTGAGAATTTTATTGGGCATAAATTTCGGTTATGGAAAGTGTAAATGGAGAACTATCTTTATCAGAAGGATTTGTGGAGGCTATTAGAAGGAAAATCTAATAAACTAACTACTATAGCAAATGCTCGGATTGAAATATTTTGGATAGAAAGACACTTGGAAGTATTTAATTATGCCTGGAAAAATTAGTGGCATTTAATATTATGAAAGATAAGACAATAAAAGAGTTAATGAAATCCCTAGAGAAGGTATATGAAAAACCTTCTGCTTCATAAAAGACATTTCTCATGAAGCATTTATTTAATATGAAGATGGATGATGGTAGATTTGTTGCAGATCATTTAAATAATTCAATATAGTTAATAGTCAATTATCTTCTATATACGTTAATTTTGATGAAGAAATCAGGGCTCTCTTGATTTTCTATTCTTTTTCGAAAAGATGGAATGACTTGGTAGTGGTAGTGAGTAGTTCTATTTTTGGATCTATTACCCTAAAATTTGATGATGTGATTGGTCTTATTCTAAGTGAGGAAACTTATAGGAAAAGTTTAGGTGGATCTACATCAGGAAGTGTTTTCAATACACAAAGTAGATGCAAAATAAATGAGAGAGGAAATAATTTTGAAAATTATGGTTAATTAAGAGGAAAACAAAGGGGAAGAGGTCTCTATCAAGATGACCAAGATATTGTTGGTACTATGGGAAACATGGGGCATAAGAAGAAACATTGTTGGAATCAAAAGAAAATTGAAGGAGACAAACATGAAGGGAAGAAGGAGGGAAATGCAGTAAGTAATAAATCCAAAAAGGATGCTTTTCTTATTTCTTTAGAATGTATTGAGGATTCATGGGTTTTAGATTTAGGAGCCTCATTTCATGCTACTCTCCATAGAGGTTATTTTATTTATTATGTCCAAGGGAGTTTTGGGCTTGTTTGTTTGGGAGATAATGAACCTTGTTCGATTGTTGGAAAGAGAAAAAATAACATTAAGTCACAAAATGAGAATCATTGGCTACTACAAGAGGTAAGACATGTTCCAAGGATGAGTAGTAGTTTAATTTGAACAAGGAAATTAGGTGATGAGGGTTGCATAATTACTTTAAATGATAAAAATTGGAAGGTTTCAAAGGGTTCCCTTGTAGTAGAAAATGTGAAAGCAAGAACCTTATATCTTTGTACAGGTCATACTATTCCTTTCACTTTAATTATTTTTGATAAAAATGAATTTTCAAGAACAATTGCTGCAGTTGAGCAGGGAGAATAGATAGATGTTGTAGATTCTCACACAACACTATGGCATAATAGAATTGGGCACATTAGTGAGAAATTTATGAAATTAATTCACTTAAAGAAAAATTTACTAGGTCTAAAATGTGTTGATATACATTTTTGTGAAAGTTGTATATGGAAAACAAAAGAGATTTAGTTTCATGAAGAATGGGAAGGAAAAGAAAAATGAGAAATTAGACCTTGTGCATACATATGTATGGGGACTAGCTCAATTATATTCCCTTGGTGGATCTGATTATGATGTCACATTCATTGATGATGTAACTAGAAAAGTATGGGTTTATTTCCTTAGACAAAAATATGATGTATTTATAACTTTAAAAAAATAGAAATGTTTGATGGAAAATAAGGCTGGTAAAAGATTAAAATGCCTCAGATTTGGTAATAGTGGTGAGTATTACATAAATTAATTCAAATATTATTGTTCCATTAATGGTATTTTTAGGTAGAAAATTATCCCAAGGACTCCACAAGAAAATGAAGTGGCTGAACATATGAACAAGATAATAATGGAGCATTTAAGGAGCATTAGGTTGCATGATGGGCTACCCTTAAACATGTGGTTGGAGGCTAGAGATATTGTTGTATATTTGATTTAGATATCCCTCTACTCCTTTGGGCTGTGGTATTATAGAGGAAGCATGGAATGGTAAGAAGGTGTGTTATTCTTTTCTCAAAACCTTTAGTTGTGAAGCATTTGCATATAGAGATTCAGAAAATAGAACCAAGTTGGAAGATAAATCAAAGAAACATGTTTTTTTTTGTTTATGACATTGATGAATTTGGTTATAGGATTTAGGATTTTGAAAATCATAAAATTTTAAGAAGTAGGAATATCATATTCAATGAGAAAGTTTTGTACAAAGATCTATTGTAGTAGCATGAGAAGAAAGAAAATGATCATGTAGTGTTTGATGATACTCAAAAGGATGATATTCCAACAATCCCTCATTCTCTAAAACAATCACAAAAACAAATACAACACACCCCGACAATTTTTAGATGGTCAACAAGGTGAAGTAGACCTCTCCCGTCAAAAAAAATAAAATAAAACAAAATGAAAATAAAAATTCTTCTTCTTTGTATTCTATTTTATTAATAGATGATGGTGAACCTAAATGTTATGATGAAGCTATGAAGGTGGATACAAAGATTTAGTGGGAATTCTACAATGATAGAAGAAATGGACTCATTGCTAAAAAATTAGATTTAGTATTTATGTAAGTTTCCTGTAACTAAAAAGGCTTTACAAAATACATGGGTTTACGAGTTGAAAGTAGAGGATGGAGGTAAGAAAATATTCATAGCTAAGTTAGCTGTAAAAGAGATTGTATAGAAAAAGGGCATTAATTTTGATGAGATATTTTACCCCAATGTTTAAATGACTTCTATTTGTAGTATTTTAAGTATTGTGGCTATTGAAATTTACACTTGGAGTAGCTTGATGTTGAAACAAATTTTCTTCATGATGATTTGGATGAAGAGATATTTATGGCACAACCATAGGGATTTAAGGTCAAAAATAAGGATAATATAGTGTGTAGATTGAAGGAAATTATATATGGCTATAAGAAAGCACCTCAACAATGTAACTTAAATTTGACTATTTTATGAATGAGCATGGTTATACTTAGTGTCATTTTGACCATTGTGTTTATTTTGAAAGATTGGATGATGATAGCTATACTATTTTATGTTTATATGTTGATCATATGTTTCTAGTTAGGTCTAACATGGATCACATTAAGGGGCTCAAAAGATAGTTAGCACATTCAATTTCTTTGAAGGATTTTGGGGTAGAAAAAAATCCTTGGCATCAAAATTTGTACAAATAGGATGAATAAAAAATTGACATTATCTCAGGCTAATTATATTGAGAAGGTGTTGCAACATTTCTCTATGAAGAATGCCAAAGATGTTAGCACACCTTTGCTTGGACATTTAAAATTGACTAAGGAAATATGTGCAAAGATGCAAGAGGAGAAGGATAAAATATCCAAGGGACCTTATGCTTCAACTGTAGGGAGCTTAATGTATTCCTTGGTATGTAGTAGGTCAAATATTGCACATCTAATAGGAGTTTCTAGTAGGTACATGAGTCATCCTAATAGCAAGAATTGTAATGTATTCCAATGGATTATCAGATAGTTGAGAGGAACATCTAGTAAATGTTTACATTTTGGGGGTTCTACTACTAATTTATAGGACTATGTTGACTAATATTTTGTAGGGGATCTTGATAACATGAAGAGTAGTATAGGTTATGTATTTATTATTGGTGGAACAATAGTGAGATGGTTTTATTGGTTATAGAAGGTGAATGCTCTATCCACTACAAAGGAATAGTATGTTGCAACTACAAAGGAAACCAAGGAGATGACATGGCTTCAATTATTCATGGAAGAATTAGGACATCCAAAGAGGGCTAATTATATATATATATATATATATATATATATATATATATATATATATATATATATATATATATATATTGTCAAAGCACCATTCACCTTGCCATGAATTATGCTCTACATTCAAAGAAAAATCACAAATAGTTGTTGTACCTTTTCATTTGGCTAGTTCTAGATGATGGATAGTTAAAGCTGGACAAGATACATATAAACAATTATCTAGTAGATATGATTACAAAGGCACTAACAAGAGAGAAGTTGAACTCCTCCTTAGCTTTAGTTAGTCTTCTAGACTAAATTTAATAAAGGAACAACTAGGTCTAGGGTGGTTTTATCCAATGGGAGCCTCACAAAGTAGCGATATTACTATAGAATAAGTCTTTAAGTGGGAGAATATTGTCTAGTGTATATCCTTAGCAATCCCTAAGTGGGAGATTATTAGTTTGTGGTGATTGATTAGGGAAGTATTGTACACTTTCCATAATTCTTCAATGAGGTTCATGGCTATTTTATTAGCTATTTTTCTATGGGCTGACATATTGTAATTATTCTAACCCTAATTTTGTAAGTGGCAAAAATCTTGTATAAAATGGATTAGAGTTAGGGATTTCATATAGTGTGATGCAATAATAGCTTCTTGTGGTGGTATTGATTTGTAAGGGATTAAAAATTATAATCAAGTTCTAATCATTAGATAATAAAAATATTGGACTTGTTCTTTGGTGGACGTAGCCCAGGGATTAGGTGAACTATGTCAAATCTTTGTGTCCTATTTTCACATATATGTGATTTATTATTTTATGATATTGAATATATTTTTGTTTAATTATTATTTTTGTGTCATTAATCCTAACATATAGGATACTAAGAGGGGGGTGGTGAATCAATATCCTCTAAAACTTTTCACATTGAAACACATTTAGTCTATTCCCTTCTCATCTACTATAACTTGATAATCAATAATTTTCCATCACAATACTTTGTAAATGGAAATATTATTACTAATTTAAAATCAAAAATGTTAAATATATAAGCTCATGAAACTTCAAAAAAAATAAAAATATTTAGTATTGCAGAAACCCTTAGTTAGAGAAAAAACTGCTATGGGGATGGTGCCCACAAATCCATTACTACTGAAGTAAGAGGTTGCTATTAGTGCTACATTTTTTGTCTCTTTTGATGACTTACTCGATTAAAATTTCACAATAAGACCTATTTAGATCTACCTTTTATTAGGATTTGACAACACTCTACAAGTATGTCCTCAATTAAGAGCTTACATATAAGATTAAGTCCAACTTTTTAAAAGGATTTTAGGAAACTATTATTGTGGTTAAATAATACAAGCAATGATCTATACAATATAAACATACTTTTCTTGATTAGATATATCTTCTTCTCTATAATTATCACCTTGCTATGATAGATCTAGAATTCATTCCACCTTTGTCGAGCTATCTTTGATCTCTATAAACTTTGCACTTGAACTTGATCTCTTCCTTGCCTCAATAATTCCTTTGACAAAACTTCTCTAGCAAAACTTTGACCATCAAAAATTATAAAAATATTCTCAACTACAACTTTTATAGTTTTCTTTTTATGTTTTACAACTTGACCTAATTAGGGTTTTAGAACTTTCTGGAATTATTCTTTGGTCATGATCAAAAATTTTGAAATCATTCATCCTTACCTTCCTTTACATATTTATTTTCATTTTCCATTCAAACCTTGTTCAAGAAAATATTTTCAAATATTCACCTTGATTCATGTAAATTATTTTTCTTTCTCACTAGAATTGTATTGCATAATAATTTGCATCAATTCAAACTTTGATGTCATTCTTGCATCACTTAGTAAATACACTATTCTTCCTTACTAACACTTGATATAAATTTTCTTGACATCCACCTTGTAGTTTAGTAAAATTTGTATAGCTTGGTGTACATTTAATTATCTTTGGCTCAGTATAAATAGAATTTCTTTGTGAATACTAAAGCTTAGGTGTACTTGGTAATATTCACTTAGCTTCTCCTTCATATCTTGAGAAAATTGATATCTCACTTTCTATGCACATTTTGACACTACTAGGGAATATGATTCTTTATAGAATCAATTAATATATAGAGGAAAAATTAGTCATGCCTTTAGATGTAGCAACCACTTGATCATCTACTATATTTGTTGACTTGATTTTGATGAAATTATTAGGTTTAGAGATATTTTTTGAATATCTAATGACATCAATCTTGTCACTAAATATAGGAACCATCAAAGTAGAGCTCTCAAGATGACTCACTTGTTACTAGTAGTGGTGAATCACTATACATAGATGTGAAAAGAAGGTATACCCCATAAGGATAATATTATCTCTATATTTTTTTTAATTAGATATAAAGATGCATTGAATATTATGATTAGGAAAAGAAGAATAAATCTCATACAAATATTTAAATCTACCAATAAATTTAATAACTTTCTCTTTAACATTTTTCTTACAAGTCATTAAATTAGTTAAATAAATTTGTTGATCAATATTACTCTAACTTTTTTGAATGAAAGCATTCGAAAGTGTTTGAAATAAATCAATAGAATAAGGAAGTAGAGAGAAATACCATTGCATGTCTCTATGCCTAAAAGTGCATGGAAATAACTTAGCCATAATCCTATAGTCATGAGAAAAATCACTACATATAGTTTGGAAAGTTTTAACATGAATCACATGATCTCCCTTACCATTATAAATCTCAAGACGAGGTACCTCAACATATTTTAGAATAAAAACTTAAAGGATATCTAAGTTAAGGGGATCAACAACATCACATGTAGGAATTTTATAATTATATTAAGTGAGCCATTTGTTGTTGCAATGTAATGATGGGTTGAATCGAACTACTAATGGTAGGATAATAAGATGTGATAGTGGGTATTAGTATGCTACCTATATTAGGAAAGTTATAAGAAGTGAAAGGAAGATGAAAGGATATTGGCATAGGATTAATAGAAATGGGAAAAGGGTTAGAATAAGTAAAAGGAACCACATTATATCAAGGTAGTGAACAAGGAATAGAAGTAAGAGAGGCATCTGTGGGAAGTGAAAGGATATGAAGATGAACACTTGAAGGAGTGGAAAGTTTTATAGAAGTAGTCATAATAGGTGGAGCATATGTAGGTATGCTAGTAAGAGTGGTGAAAATTAGGATAGAAGGTTTAATGGTTTAGAAGGAGGAGGATATCCTAACTCTTGAGCACATTCTATAAAAGACTTAGCATGAGTATCAATAGGGTGAGATATACCATGAAAGATAAAAATGTTATTATCATACTTATTAACTAGTTTCTTAAGATATTCAATAGAAGCAACACTATTGGGATTCTGATGTTCTTTTATGAGCCATGTTTCCAATTTATCAAATTCATGAGAAAGCTTATGCTCCATTATAGGATTAAGATCATGAGAAAATATGTTAGCGTCACCATGAGTTATAGGAAGAAAAGATAAACCTTGTTGAAAGGAGCTCATTAGCCTACAACTTCATCTAACAAGAATGCTCTAGGTTGGACTTAGTATAATTAAGCTCATAAAAAGGGAGATCAAAAAAGGAAAATGTAATGAGATCTAACCATATAAATGCAATCCAAAGAATAAAAATAGAGATCTAACCATACACAAGATAGATAAATCTAATTCTATAAAGGAAGTAAGGGTTCACCAAAATAATATAAAATCAAACTCCAAAAAGAAAGAGAGAACAAGTCAAGTTCACAAAATATTTTAGTGGGAAAAGGGAAACACTTGAATAGGACTATAGATCTCTTCTCTTTTGGGCCACTAAGACATTCAAATATGTGTGTGAGTGAAAGAGGAAAATATCCAAATATGATTCCTCTTTATAACCCAAATTAGGTTAGCTAGAAAAAAAAGGAGGAAGAGTGCCAATGAAGAATTTGAATTATAAAGGAGAATGTAATATAATGAAATACACTCATAGGCCCTTATAGGTTCAAGTGTGTATGAAATTGAATCAATTGATTAAATAATGTATCTCTAGATGCTAAGTGTATACAATCAACCCAATTCAGATATATATCTGAGATATAGATATGGAAGGAAATAAAATATAAAATAATGACCTTGAAATATGTAGAAGAAGATGTATTTTAGCTCCAAAATTCATGGATCTAATCCTATTTCTAAATATGTGACTACAAATCCCCAAATAAAATGACAAAAGGAAGAAAACCCAAAAATCATTCATCTAGAAAAGAAAAAATACTATGTCAACTAGGAAGGATTGATTCCCATAGTGTTGATGTATTCTGATGGCACTATAGAAAAGCCTAACCAAATTCTCTAGAAATCTTCCAAGGAGTTATTTGTAGATTTGCATACAAAATTCTTCTATCTTGCTCTTCTGCATAGAAAATGAAGGGATTTTTGTTGTTTGCTGGATGATGACTTTCCTTGGTTAAGCCCTAGGTAAGGAATTAACCATAAATGTTAAATGTAAATGTAAATGACCAAAAACAAGGTAAAGGTTAGGAATCATTTTCTTAAAAACCCTTTTCAATTAGGATTTTTTTAGTAATATGTTGTAGATCTTGAATTAAGTATCGAAATGTAGGGTATCTCCATAATTTGTAATGGATCTACCATAATCCTGACATTGTGACATGGACATAAATGTGCATCACTATAGAAGATAATGAGTGTTTCAATGTATATCTCATCCCTTTATGGCCAACAATAAGCTAGATCTTGAAGAGGAAATTCCCACAAGGGATCCTTAAATGTTTGATAGAAATATCCCTTGCTTGAATACTTGAACTCCTTGAATAGCTTGCTTGTCTGCAAAAAGTGTGGATACTTAATGTGTGTAAATTGAGATATGAAGTTATAAAAATGAATCCTCCAAGCCTTTATATATATATATATATATATATATATATGGGAAAACAATATAAATGTTTCTCTAAAGCTAGGCTAGGGAAAAATAAAAAATGTGACTTTTCCTTGGGATATGTTAGCAAGGCAACTTGCCCCACCTAAAAATAGTCAAAATTTGGTTTGTAGGCCATGGTTAGACCATAGATGGGAGATCCAAACACAAATTTGAGCATAAATTGGATTGAATTGTAAGGCCATAAAAGGTTAAATAGGGCCTAAAAGATAAAATGAGTTTAGAAAAACTAATTATACCCTTGAGGCCTTTCACCCCAAGCTCCAAAATCTATGGGGACTAGATTGATCTAGGTCTAAGTTAGTCTAAATATTATAAGATCATTATATTTATTCCCCTATTTTAGTATGATGCCAAAAGATAATCTAAAAATTGAAAATTTGGTACATAACATGCTCAGAACTTGTCAAATAAATACTTGTGGATTTTCTTGATATTGTGTAAAGTGGATTCCTGACAATTTTTAGAGCTTATAAGGTAATCTCTTTGGCATGTAACTATGCATAAATATTTAACATGTGTTTAGTGACTGATAAATTATGAGTATCAATTATATCTTTGGCCTTCTTCACATGTTTTTGCATAACCTTAATGTGAGGGAGTAGAAAGTCTTGAATTTCATTGACTTGAGACAGATCAATATGTCCTCTTCTTTCCTTAATGGATGCTAAAAACCTAGAAATTATTTAACCTTCGAATAGTAAGCTTGAAAAGAACTCGATCTAGTAACTAAACTATCTTCATTATTCTTAAGATCTTCCTCAATTCTACACAAATTTTTCTTGATGTCCTTAATACATGGGAAATATTACACAATTTCTAAAAAAAGGTAATTAACACCTTTACAATATCCTTTAGCTTGGTAACAATTGATAATAATTGCACTTATTAGATATAAATAGAATGTCCAACCTTCTCCATTAGCTTGTGCTATAGTATTTTTTTGCTCTCTTCATGTGCTTCTTGAGGGTAACAATATCAGGTTCATTAAACTTCACTACAAGTAATACCAATCGATTTACCACTAGCGCTTTTTCATCCAAAAGTGTGTCAGACACAAATTTTAATAGAATATATTTAACATCAACTAATTTTTTAAAAAAAATTTGTGTTTGATTTTATCTTTCTCATATTTCCTTGTATACATTTCACCATATTCCTTCAAAGTTTTTGGATCAAGCGTGTGGGGGTCACAATCATGAATCACAATTACTTCATCCAAAGTGACATGATCTATTTGTATTTTCTTCTTCTTCTTCGTCTTATATCTAGAAATACTTGAGCTAACACTTGGGGAAGCTTTAGATAGAATAGGAACCCTATGCTCTAGATTTGTCTTTGTTTGCACATTATTCCTCTTCTTTTAGGACTCCTTTTTTTTTTCTTGGGGGATTATTTTTAAATGTTCTTCTTGGGTTAAAGTTGAGGTTATTCCTTGGTGGGAACCTCGGTTGGATCATCCTTTTCTTTCTCATTTTCTCCTTATTTTTATTTCTCCTTTAACCCCTCGGGCTGAGGTCCTTGAGAATCTAGCCTTGTGCTAGTGCTAACAATAGAAGTATCTACCATGTTTTCATTATTATCTCCTTCATTTTGTACTTTACTATCATTTCCTTCAATAGGTTTCTTAGTATCTTTTTTCCTTCCCTTTTTTGATACCACCTTGTTGCTCAATTTGTTAATTGTCAGTACTATCAATGTTAGTGGTAAATAATTCAAAGAATCATTTACATTTATATTAACAATTGGTGTTTTAATTGATGGTGCAAGTGCTTAATAATCCTAAACTTGAAAAATGGCATGTGTATTGTTAGGTGCATTTAATTTGGCTAACTTGGCATATGGTTGATTTGCATTTTTCTTGGTAGTAGCCATAACATCTTGATCTTTATTTACTTCTTCATCTGGATATTTTCTTGTCAAATCTTTAATTAACACATTTTATTTTTTATATTTTACCATTGTTGGTATATCATCAATAAAATTAAACTGATGTAGCTTCAACGTCATACTCTCTACCATAAAGTTCTACATGTTTTTTTGGCTTGGTATCAGATACATGAATGGTCTCCTTAGTATCCTTTATATGAATTTTTTTTCCATGTCATGATACCATCTTCATAAGCTTCTAAAATCCTCCTAGTCAATACCTTTAATGCTCTATGTTTATGTAAGAATATATCCTAGTATTTTTTGCATTACCTTGGTCATTTGTGGTACAATCAAGGTTTGCATAGTGACTACAAGTGCACTTTCTCTCATAGTCATTTTGATGTCTTGTGCATATATCAATGTTGCAATAATAATATTGTACAAGTCATTTGGAAATAGGTGAGAAAATTCAATAGGTACATATTTAAAACTATACATCATATCAATAATGGCTTCCTTTATTTTAAATTTATCTTCCTCATTTAATGTAGGGTACTTAAAGTGTTTAAATGTAGTTAATCTTCCAATTTTCCTTATTGAACCTACAATCTAATGAACAATTTTATGTAATTTAATTCTTTCCAATCTAAATTGGCTTATATCATCTAATTCACTTTTCTCACTATCTTCTTCAAAAACTAACTTTCTTCTCCTCTTTATCTATTAGTTGGTGGATGATTGACCATCCTTTCTTATTTTATAGGTCTTACTTTTCAATTGCATAGGTTTGGTGATTTTTACAACTCATTTCTTCATTAGTGGGGTAGAAAGTGTAGTAGATCTAATCCTAGACCAAGTATCCTTAGGACTTTGTGAAGTGTAGCAATTTATTTTCTTTTCTTCTTCTGGGCCTTGGGTACTTCCACCTCAACCTCATCTTTAGCTTCATTACCCCTTTCTCCTTCAATACTCTTAGTTCCCATATCAATTGACTTTCCTATTTCCATTTCTCCACTAGATTAACCTCCTAACATGTCAATAATCTTCCTTGATTTCTTAACCAACCTAGGTGAAACAATTTCTATCTTTATTCTCATTTTTCCTTCCTCATAGGCTCTAATTTTTTTCTTTCAAATCCATGATTGTTAGAAAGTAAAGTTCACCAATATAACTAACTGGGGGGTGAATCAATTATGTATTTAAAATAACTCTCAATATATTTATCGAATCTAAAACATGTAAACAATAAACAAAACAACCATAGAAAGATAATCATACACAATAACACCATATATGTTGAGCAGGGAAACCTTTGATCAAACCTTGGTGGGAATGATGCCCACAAGATGATGTACTAATACAAAAATTCCTTTTGAGAGGATGGACATTGTTAGGAGTCAATAAAATACATTTAGTCCATATGAATCTCTATTAGGATACTTTGAGTCCCTTTTAGGATATTGCAACCCTGTTAGGAGTTGAAAGGAGGATAATTGAACCCACTATCCAAATATCCTCATAAATAGTGTTCATTAGAAAATATTTCAGATAAGCATATCAAATATTTATGAAGTGACTAACTAGAAACTCTTTCACCAATATAGTTCCTTTGAAGCTCATAGTACATCAATCTTCATCAATTAATGATCTAACATTAGCTAAATTCACATTCAATTTCACACATTACACATTACATAGATATGACCACATATCACACTTCACATCCAAGGAAAATATATTTCCTTTATACCAAGTCCTAAAACAATTTATTGAGTCATCCTTGAGGATTTCCCAATCTACAATGATATTATAGGACATCCTTAAGATATTACAATACATATTATATTATAGTATTACATTTTTCCAAGATTACAAGCAAACCATCAGTTCACAGTCTTCATAACTTTTTCGATGATGAACATCTCTTTATGCCATCTTAACCAAGGAAAATATATCATATCTTCCACCTCTATACAATTTCTCTTAATCAAAGTCCACCATTATAGGAATATCATCAACATTCATGCTAACAATCTCCCTCTTTAGAATTGATGGAAACATAGATGAAAAACATTTAAGTTCCATGAAAAGAAAATATATCTCTTCCTCATCTTCCTTTACTCCCCCATTCATGCTTCTCATGAATGTTACCATGCAACAACCAATACACACAAGGAAGGTGTTAATTTCCCCCATACATAACTATCTCTCTTTCATCAAGCATTATGTACACAACTTAATCTCCCCCAAAGGATAATCTCTCCCCTAGAATGATTTTTATGTGTTACTCTCTCCCCCATTGACATCAATGAAAAATGCATCATTATGTCAATTATTTAAGTTTAATCATCTCTAAAGAAATATGTAATAAGATTAAGTATCCAAAGATACTATTAAATACCAATACTAAGAGTCCTTAATGACTCAGCTCAAGTACAAATACTTCCCCATAGGAGAAGCATCAAGCATCCAATCTAGATGAAGAAATAATGCTTTGTCACTAGCTAGATTGATGCAATCTCTATATCAAATACTCAAAAGTAGGTTGGGGCATAACCCTAAGCATACCTTAGCCAAAGATTTTGTAAATATAGTTTCTATCTGTTCCTTTGTGCTGACATACTCCAATTTGATTTCTTTTTCTACAACTTTCTCTCTCAAAAAGTGATACTTAATCATATATGCTTTCTATTTTAATATAAAACTTGATTCTTTGACATACTTACTATACTTGTATTATCTTAATGTATGATAATAGGCTCAATAAACTCAATTCAAATGTTTTTCAACATCTTCTTCATCCAAATAATTTGATTACGATTATTTGTTTCTTCTACATACTCTACTTTTTTTTTTCTTTGTGAAATGCAATCATGTTTCTTTCTTAGCCAAGAAACCAATCTTCCTCCCAAGAAGAATGACATTGGCTCTCTTTATATCATATACACTTCCTTCCCAATCAACATCAGTGTACACACATAAAGTAAAATCTTGTAGTTTTTCATGTTATAATCCACAATCAGACGTGCCTTTCAAATATCTCAAAATTCTTTTTACTATTGCATAGTGTGTCTCTTTAGGATCTTCCTAAAATCTTGCCACAATTCCAATTGCCTAAGCTAAATTAGGTCTAGTATGTGTCAAATACTACAATCCACCAATCATAGATCTACACTATTTTTGTTCAATATTAGGGGAATTTATCTTTTCTAGATAACTTACATCCAATTACCATAGGTATTCCAATAGGTTTACAACTTTCTAATCCAAATATTCTCAACAAATCTTTAAGATACTTAACTTGTGATATGTAAATATTATCTTTGTTATGTACAAGATGTAATTACAAGAAGTATTTCATCTCTCAAATTAAACTCATCTCCAATTCCTTCTTTGTTTCTTCTAAAAATATCTTACTTGCTTTATCATTACCTCCAAAAATAATGTCATCCGCATATACTTCAACAATTTTTAATCCATTATCATTCCTTCTTAGATACAAGTTACAATCAACATTACCTTTTGATAATCCCAAACATGTCAAATATTTATCCAATCTTGCATACTAGACTCTAGGTGCTTTTTTTAGTCCATACAGTGCCTTTTTCAATCTAAAAACCATGTCCACTTTATGTCTCAAAGGAAAACTAGTAGGTTGTCCAGTCTACAACTCTTCTTCAATTTCTCCACTTAGAAAAGCTGATTTGACATCCATTAGATAAACTTTAAAGTTCTTGTTAGCTACATATGCCAAAACATTCTCACTACTTCTATTTTAGCAATAAGTGCAAAAGTTTCTTCAAAATGAATCCCTTATTGTTGTGAATAACCTTTTCATACCAATATTACTTTGTCACAGCTTCACCTTGTTCATTTATTTTGTTTCTAGATAACCATTTAGTTCTAATAACATTCTTATCTTTTTTTTCATAGCTTTAATCCAATAACCATCTTTACAAGTGTCATCGTCATTCTTGGATTCAACTTGATAAATCAAAAAAAATTATTCACTTACCTTGTTCCTTGTTATAACTCCTTTGTTTAAACTTCCAATTATATATTTAGTAGGGTAATTCTTTTCCACATTTCTATTATGTGTTACATGTTCAACTCTACTATTTTCTCTATGTTGAAATCTAGGTGCTTTCCCTTGTAATTCATTCTGTAAATTAGTGTCATTTTAATAAAAGAATTCCTTCTCAACATTCTATATGTTATTTCTTTGATTATTCTCCCAATAAATTCATAGTCAAGTATCCTTTCTTGAATTCTAAACTTTTCATCAACTCTTACATTAGCACTTTCAACAATAGTCTTTAATCTTTAATTAAAATATTTGCATGCTTTTCTTTTCAATGAATAACCTAAAAAAAATTGTTTATCACTCCAATGAATCAAACTTTCTAATGTTATCATCTCCTTTAATATAGCATTTAATTCCAAATACTCTAAAGTATTTTGAAGAAGGTGCATGTCCAAACCAAAGTTCATAAGATGTCTTACCACTACCTTGTCTAATCTACTCTTTGTTCATAATGCATATTGTTGTATTCATTGCTTCTCTCAAAAATACATGTGATCTATTGTCGTGAAACATCATTTCTCTTGTTTCTTCAATTACTAATATATTTCTTTTCTCTACTATTCCATTTTATTTTGGTGTTTTAGGGGTTTAAAATTGTCTTTTTATACCACTATTCTCACAAAAATTATTAAACTCATTTGAAATAAATTATTCTCTTCTAATAGATCTTAATAATTTAATTTTTACACTAGATTCATTCTCAACTCTACTCTTAAATATATTGGATTTCTCAAAACCTTCATATTTATCTCTTAAAAATGCAATCCACATAATCCTAATGAGATCATCAATCAGTAACACAAAATACCTTTCACCGCAAAATGATCTTGTTCTTATAGGAACACTCTGATTTATGTGCAAAATCTCCAACTTTGTTGAAGTAGTAAATGTCTTCCTTGGAAATTAATTTTTCTTCTACTTTTCTACTTTTCATTCAAGTTTCACATCATGTTAGTAGATTTCACAATCTTAGGAAAATCTCTAACTAAAAATGTTGTATAACCCTCACAATGTTATCAAAGTTGATATGACAAAATATCTTATGGCATAACCAATTGTAATCTAATTTTGCAACTAAACAAGTTATTTTAGAATAATTCAACTAGAATATATTGCCTCTTGTCCTTGTACCATTACCGATCAATTTACCATCTTTATCCTTGATGATGTACATATTTTCTATAAACTACAACTAATATCCTTTATCAACAAGTTGTTCAACACTCAAAAAATTATGTTTCAAAGGTCACCAACAAAGAAAACATCCTTAGAGTTAGTCTTTCCATCAGGTGTAATAGATCCTTTTCCTTTTACATGAAATGCTTTATTATTTACAACTCTAAGTACTCCACCATCATAACTATTGAATTCAACAAATTTATTGATGTCTCCTATCATATGATGCGAACAAGCACTATTTGTAATCCAATAAGACTTTTTCTTTTCAATTTGTGATACTAATGCTCTTTTTTTTCTTCTTTTTAATTGCTTTCTTCTTGATGGAAACAAATCTAATTTCATCATCTTCATCATCAATATCTTATAATAAATTTATCATCTTAAAATCAACTTCACCATCCTCAATTACATAGAAATAATACTAAGCTACTTTAGATTTGTATGGCTTTCTAGGTTCAATTATTTTTCTCTCTTAGCACATTTAGAAGAATAATGACCATGTTCTTTACATTTTCAAAAAGCAAGAATTCTATCTTTATAAGTAGGGAAATACCTTCCTCGATCTTCTTGTCTTCTTTATCTTTTTCCTTGTTGCTATTATCATAATATCCACTGGTTCTTATACTTCTTGTCAACATAGGTCTGTCTCTTTGTACGCTAAAAATAGTTTTTTTTCTAGGAAACTCTCCTTTTGTTTCATCCAAATTTTAGTTGTTTTTAATCTCATAAGAAGGGTCTCTCTTGTAAAGTTAGTTGGGCAAGGAATAACTTGTTTGATCATCTGTGCTATCTATTTGTAAGAAGGTTGTAAAGTTTTCAATATTTTTCAGACAACTTCATCTTCTGACTTTTCTCCTCCAAATAGTTTTATTCTTGTAATAATTTATGATATTATAGAAAAATAGCCTCTTATAGTATCATCTTCAAATACCTTAGCATCTTGTAATAAGCATACCCAACAATACAAACTAGCCTTCTTAACATGTTTATCTTCCTCAAATGTACTTTGTAAAGAATTCCAAATCTCATGAGTAAGTCTCCAAGATTTTACCTAACCATATTCTATTTTAGGAAGATTTGATAGTAGTGCCTCTCTAGAAAACATGTTCTACATGAATAGATTTTTCTCTACCTCTTCACTCTCAACAAGCTTATCTTCTTCAATCACATCCTTCTATTTTATTACAATTAACCAATATTTTGGACCCATGCATAGGAGATGTGTCTTCATCTTTAATTTCTAGATATCATAGTTAACTCATAAAGCTTTAGACTATCTTTCCTAGAATGTGCCATGGATCTCCTTAAGCTGTTAAGCTTTTCCTTCAAGGACCCAAGGCTTTGATACCAATTGTTAGAATGTAAAGTCCACCAAGATAAATGGGGTATTGCGGGGGGGGGCGGGGGGTTTGAATTAGTTACATCATTAATAGAAATCTCAATATATTTATCAAATCTCAAACATGTAAAAAATAAATACAATAACCATACACAATAATAGCAAGAAAATCCTTGACTAGAGTGAAAACATTGGTGGGAATGATGTCCACAAGATGATATACTAATATAAATGTTCTTTGTGAAAGGATGGACCTTGTTAGGAGTCAATAAAATACATTTAGTATATATGAGTCCCTATTAGGAGACATTAAAGTTTTTAAGAGATTCTAACCCTATTAGGAACTGTGCCAACCTTTTTGGGAGTTGAAAGGAGGACAATTGAATCCACTTCCCAAATAGCCTTAGAAATAGTCTTCACTAGAAAATATTCTAGATAATAATATCTAAGATTTATGTGATGACTAACTAGAAATTCCTCTGCCAATAAAGCTCCTTTTAAGCTCACAATACAACAATCCTTGTTAATTATTTCTCTAACATTAGGAAAATTTTTATTCAAGTTTGCACATTACTCATAATGTAAATATTACCGTATATTACACTTCACATCCAAGGAAAACAACTTTCCTTTATACCAAGTCCTAATTTTTTTTTATTGAGTCAGCCTTGAGGGTTTCCCAATTTACAATGATAATATACAACATCCTTAAGATATTATAATACACATTACATTACAATATTATATCTCTTCAAGATTACAAGAAAACTATAGAGAGACATTCTTCATAAATTTTTACACAGTGAAAATCTGATTATGCCCTCTTAACCAAGGAATATTTTTCATGTCTTCCACCTTAGTCTAAGTCTTCTTAAGCCAATTCCATCCATGTGAGGAGATAGGATTAAAAAAAATACCCATTTTCCAAAAAACCCATCTGAAAGATGCCTTTACTAAAATCCTCATAAATCTATCTAATCTCCATATTTCTATATGTGCTCTTAACTATAGCATCTAAAATTACTATGGACCACATCCTTAAATGAGCATAATCTTATCGTCAATCTTCAAACCACAGAAAATAAGTTTTTCTCTATTGTTCTACTAGTCTTCATAGAGAAACAAGTATGTTGATGTTAATGAAAAAACATTGTTATGAATACAATACTTAAGATTTGGATTATGTTTCTAGAATTTCTAACATACTCCTCCATAGTAGTATAATCAACATTCATTCTAACATGGTTGATCGAATAAAACATTTATTGACCTAGTTTCTTGATCAATATCCAGTTCATATTCCATGAGCTCTAGCTAGGTAGTTATTAATTTTACTGCTTTGATCAATGTGGTGTTTGTGTCTACAAAGAAATATATATCATCCCTATACTATTAAACTAGTTTTTGGGGTTCTCAGTACCTTTTATGCATCCTTTCCTTTAATTGGTTAAAATATTCATGCACAACTATTTCAAATTTATCATTGAGACCATTAATAAATTCATTGATTTGATAAAAAATTGGTCTCTTAACATCCCATTTAACTTGACCAATAATAGGAAAGTAATTTTGAAGACAAATAGAGAAAACAAATTCTAGTATTTTCTTTGCAACCTGAATTGTCCTCATATTTTGTTCTAACCACTTCAACAAAAGCTCAACTAGGTCTAGCTTCAAACTTTTCTTCACAATTTTATAAACCAAGTATATTGCTACATAGGGTATGTTATTCGGTCTACTAGAGTGGAAAATCTTGTATGCCATGACATAGGTTCCAAACCTAGTATCAAGATCAGTAATAACATCCACCTTTAAGCCTCTATTGCCCCAAACTGCTACACTATTTTCCTCAAATTCTTTCCTCAGTGGTGTCCTAATGGATTTACCCTTCTTATTCATTAGGTATCTTGTCACCATATGAATTAAATTCTTTATGATTCTTATAGGCTTGTCTAGCCACATGGTAGACTTTTTTGCAATTAGCTTAATACTATTTGGGTTTATATTCAATTTTAATTTTTTTGGTGAAATACAATATGTGGGTCAAACCGTTGGTCTCTAAATGTTTCTAATCCTCCTTCAATTTCCCATTTCCACATAGTTCATCATATGTCTCTTGTAGCTCATAGTATTCAACCTCTCAAATCTTACAATGTATGTATGCACAAATATCACAAACTAGAAGAATCCTAGGAGGTACAAAATATAATGCCCCTTTCTCATCAATTTATGCTACAAATTTGGGGTATAATTTGTAATGATGTTCTTCACAATATTCCTTAGATTGATCTTCTCAACTGTTGGTGCTTTTGATTGAACCGAGTTAGATGCAATTTCAAGTGCAACATTGGTTTCTATTGTTGTCATGTGGTTAGGGATTCTTAGAGTTTTTCTTAAACTAACTTAGTTAAGTTTGTAAATCCTATACCAAATTGCTTAAACTACTTGAAATGCTTACAATATCACTAATTCTAGCTTAAATCTTAGATATTTTTCTCAATTTCTCAAATTCACTCAAGTTATCTTCTTAAATGCAAGCCATAAAAAATGAGCCATTCAAGTCTATAGTTTAAATCACTATCATGGTAGGTAGAGTGCAATTAATTGTCCATATACCAAACTTGGTTTGCATATTGAACACCATACACTTAATTCATCTACATTATAACTCTTGGTTACTTCAACTTTCATCACTGACTTACTGCTCAACTTGGCAAGTCTACTAACCATACTATCCTTTAACATTTCATGAGTTGTCCTAATGCATATTACAATATGATAATTTGGATATCATTTCAAGATTATAAAGAACTGAAGTAAGATGTAACAATTTAAATATAGTTCCTAGACCTACTTGTGTGGATTAGTTGGAATTAGTGGTTCACCTAATCCATTAGATAAGGTGTCACCAACTGATTCATTTGATATTTAGCTCTCTTCAATCTTATTTTTCCATATATTACCCATCTAATTGTGAAACTCATCGAGACCAAACTTTGTCTTTTATTTGACTTCACCTTCATTGGGCGTTGATGTTTGGTATCTACACTATCTACTTAAGTGATCAACCTTATGACAATGAAAATATGTCATGCTAGTATTTTTCCAATTTCCAAATCTTCCTCAAAAGTGTAATCTTGTAAAATTGGTTGCAATGTAACCATATCTCACACATCCTATACAAGTAATCCTTGTATTATAATCCTAATTGATATTGCTACCTTTCTTTCTCGATACCCAATTAGAATCTTTTTGTAATATACAATCTTCTAACTTGTATCCATATTTATAGAATCTATAATAGTAACCATCAAATGGATGTTTCCTAGGAGATTGATTAAACTTGGATCTACATTCATATGCTTGATGCCAACTTATTAAAGTTATAATAATAACGATCAAATTTATAAGTGAAAAAAATCTTATCGACTTCGCTTCTACAAACATTAGCCACATGTCCAAGTTTTCCATAGTGATATCATATTAACTTCTTTGGCTTTTTATTTGGATATAAAATTCCTTTTTCAACTTGTTTTAATGATGCTCCTTGCTTGGTTGTAAAGTCTTAGTAAAACCTAGTCCAGTGGTGTCCCCTAGTCTTCTCTAACATCTTAACTACTCATCCAATTTCTTCATGTTTTATTTTGATCTTTTTCAGAATTTTATTTGTATCCTTCTTAGATGTTAGTTCATTCCTTAACTTTTCATTTTAGATATCAATTGTAGTGCCCACCTATTGTTTTCTTTTTTGTTCTATTTGCCAATTTTTTAAGGCCTATTTCATGCATGTATTAGTTTGGGATATATTTGATTTACCATTATACATAATTATTTCATGGCTTGGATATTAGTGCTGATTACTTAGTTGATTATATTTAACGAGTTATATTTGATGATTATGCTTCCTTGCGTAGAAATGGTGCTTTAATTATTCATAGTTAGTAAATGTGATTTCTCTTATGATGATGTCATGGCATATATCTCTAAATTATGATTATTTTATATTCAGGATGACAAGTTGTTATGCTTGAATACATAATTATTTTTACATGAGATTTACTATGGTACTTACCCCATACTTGGATGTGTTTGGTGCATGTGTCACCTACTAGTCAGGTTTCCTATTAAGGAACCAAGTTTGACCATTATGTGTGTTGTGGTATGGGACACAACTATGGTTTATGTTCTTAGGAAATGTTGTATAGGTACATGTGTCTAAGGGAGTGTCTTATTGTAGGTGTCTAGGGACCAAAGTGGTTAGTACCAGGGTAACCTATTGTAATTTGGGTAAAAAGTGATAATATAGTAATAAAAATACCTTTCCTAGCCCTTTATTTGAGATACACTAATAAGATAAGTTAGAGATGTTTTCCTTTCCATGCCTTGAGTGCTTGTATAGGCTAAGGATGGGAATGGGATGATACCTAATGAGATATATGACTGGTTTTCCTTATCTTCATGAGAGGGTATTCTGGTTCTACATGTGTCATGTTGAGGGTTTGGGTTCTAGAGTGACTAGTCCAAGGTAGTTCAATGCTTGAGGGTCTAGGGCTTGATGAGAGACCAGTCTAGGGTAACTCATGTAGTTTGACCATGTGATAAAACTTACTAGTATGTAGCTCGAGTCTCATCTATAGATTTTGCATTTTCCTCTAGTGGTGTACTAATTTTTGTGTTCATTGTTTGTGATTTACTTCCATTGATGGTAATTGATTATTTGTTGGTTATTATGCTTTTGAAATTTGGCACTTGGTTTGGAAGTTATTATTATTTTAGTATTGTACCTCTTTATTTTCAATGCTTGATTTATACTTAGTATATGTGGTATACTTTGGTATTTGGTGTTGGTATTTGTTGAGTTCATTTTCAACTTTGATTATCTTATCTTTATTAGTAGTTTGTGTACCCTTGAGATTGATTTGGCTATCACAATTCCTTACCTAGGATTGTCATACGATTTGATTAGCTATATCCAAATCATTCACTATCTTCCCTACATGGTGGGAGTGGAAGCTTGATTAGGTAACCATGTAGTCAAGAGGTAGTGACATCTTAACATTTGGGTTCCCAATCAGATTGACTATTTTTGGATGTTTGTTGCAGCAAGTGTACCATTATCACTTGTATTCCTATCTTGGAGACTTCCATTTAGTGGATGTATACATATACACATGTATCTTATATTTTGATGTACTTTTTATATTCATGCATACCATGTGATATGCTTAAATGTGACCCAATATGAAGGAACCCATGGGGAATTAAATCTATATTGTATTTGCATATGTGTAATTGATTTGTATATGTATATTGCTTCCATTATTACATTGATCTTGCTTTAACTTTAAAAAAAATAGTCCAATAAACATTACATAGCATAATAGGTTAATTTCTCTTGGGTTCTTGAGTGGAGAATTACATCAACTCAACGATTTCTTCCATCTTCCTACTAATCTTATGGTTAGAAATGAGTAGTTGATTTATCATATCATAGTGGTTCTGAATTAACCTTGTGATTTAAGAATGCTTTGCATCTAGTTTTTTAATTATCTACCATTTTTCATCTTCAACCATTTTTTTGTCATCCTCTTCTTGCCTCTTTTTTTCTAAGATTTCACTTTTTTTTTTTGATGGTGCTTCTTTCTCTTTCTTCAACGATCTCACCTACTTGGTTATAGTTTGGTTCTTTTCCATCATAGTTGATATAACTACATTAGATTAATCAAACATATTACCATTAGATAGTTATGTTGGATACAATTGGTTAATTGTGTATTATATTTGATGTTACACAAATTTCATGTCATTATCAGTTAGTATATGCGAAGCTCACTTGGGTAGTGAAGACAATTCCTAGTGTCTATTAAGTATTCCTATATTTGCCTAGTTTAGAAGGCAATGTCTACCAAGTTCACTTGGGCATCAAAAGAAAAGTTGTAGAAAGTGAGTGTTAACTGAGCTCACTTAGTTAATGAAGGAAAGTTAGCTAGAACCAATGCTAACCAAGATCACTCAGTTGCCAAAGGATTTTCACAAGTTTGTAGTGTTAACTGAGCTTTTGTTTGTTAACAAAGGAAATCATTTCTAAGTTAGTTTCTACTGAGCTAGGTTGACTAACGAAGGATTTTCTTATTTTGGCATATTATTAAGCTTTATTTATTTATTTATTGATTCTAGCTGACTAAGGTGATGAATATTGATTATTCTAAGTTGTGTTTGGGCTGACTTGACAAAGTGAAAGATAAATGTATTAGGTCAAGTTGTGATTTCAACATGTGTAAGTGATGATGACGTGATTGAAGATTTAACGATGAGAAGAGGAAGTAAATTTGAAGGATAAGTAGAATATCATTATGGAGTAGCAAAGATATATTCAATCACAAAGGATCAAGTACAAGCTAGAATGGCAATCTATAATCAACAAATCAATTGTATTCAAATTAGGTCATCTCATTGATACTCTCTAATCATTGTAGCAATGATCTAAATTTCCTAACATAGTTGGCTTAACATCTATTTGCAAATCCTCTAACTGTTGGTCCTAGATAGTTTTGACATTTGAGTGACAATACACTTAACCACTTTCTACATTGAATCCAAGTACACTATGTATGCTGAGTCACAGTTGATGTCAAGAAAGTATCGAATGACATAAAGATATCCAGTCACAGTTGGTGTTGAACAATCTAGGATCTTACATGTGCCAAGCAAGACATAATCTAATAGGTGTTGAGTCATAGTTGGTGCCAAGAAATCCAGGATAGTCTATGTGTCGAGCACTAGTAGTCCAATATGTGCCGACTAACACAAAATCAACATATGAGTTTCTGCCTTCACAAACTCAGATGTAAACCATTTTTTTGGAGTTGAAATAGAACGATTTTGAAGGAGAAAAAGGATAAGGATGAATCTTTTACATTTCCTATGCGATCAGCATGTAGCCAATGAGAAAAATGTAGAAGGCATGCAACCAATGAGAAAAATTCAAGAAATGAGTGGGAACTTAAAGATTCAATATGGATCGTAGATCCATACCTAACCCTAAGTCTTCACAATATTTAAAAGGAGGTCACAAGCCCCATTGCATATGTGAATGAGAATAGTGTATGGGGAGATTATAGAAAAATCGAGTGTGAAGTGAGTAAGACTTAGAGGAACAGAGCATCAATCACATATTTAGTTGATCAGAGAGAGTAGATCAAGTGCCTAAATCTAGCAATTAGATATTGCATACTACTAGGTTTATTGTTCTAATACTTTCTTGCCATTGTATTAGATGCTGGAAATCCTATATTGATAGGTTAGCTTAATAGCTAGGTAGGATAACCTCTGGAGAAGGTGATTGAAAATCCTATTGTATTAGGTGGGTTTAACAACCTATTGTAAATCCTTTAACAGGGTGACACTTCATGTAAAGTTTTTGTAAATCCTCTGATTAGGTCACTATTGACATAGTGTAAAGCCTTTAATAAGGTTGGCCTTTCACAGGGTAGACCATTAGAAGTGGTCAAAAAATTATTACTGTAGTGATTTTTGTGAGTATCATCCCCACCCTAGTTTTACCTTCTTATTCTTGGAGGGTTTTTAGGTTACCAAATTTGGTGTTATGTGCATGTGTTTACTTTATGTTCATTTATATGTTTGCATGTAGATAGTTTATTTTTAGTTATATACTTAAAGGATTGAAAAAGGTTAAAAGTGTGATACTTCTAATTCACCTCCCCTCTTAGAAGTACTCTTCTCATTTTGAACGTTACAAAAATTGGTATTAGAGCCAAGGTTCTCACAAGAAGAAGCATAATAGCTTAGAGAAAAGATCTGAAGATGGAAGCCTTCAAAGTTGGGAAGATCATAGACAATCAGGTGATTGATGTGCATCTCACTCTACACAAAGTGGAAGAAGCTAGAGAAGAATTGAGAAAGTCCTTAAAAAGAAGGAAGGAGATAGCCATAGCTGAAAATGACATATACTACAAGGATATTGATATCACACAAGTGTTTTCCAATGGAGATTCCAAGGAATTTGATGCAATAATAGTAGAACTGATGGAGAAAAATAGAGCACAAGTTGAAGAAATAAGATTACTCAAGCTTGAACAAGAGCCACAAGCCATAATGCTTTGTGAAGTGATTGAACAAAAGAAGAGAGCCATTAAAGACAAGGTCATGATAGAAGATGAAAAGATAAATCTTACCAATAGATTGGAGGAGAAGACAATTTAGTTTGAAAGGATCTCAACCATGCAGCTAGACACCTTAAGCTAGATGATGAATGCTCATCATGAGCTAAACATGAAGGACATTGAGATTTCCACCTTGAGAATGTAGAATGAACAATTATAGAATGAGTTGAAGAGACAAAAGGAGATAACAAAGAATTTCAATAAATCTAGTGAAGCCATTAAGTACTTTGAGAAACTACTAAAATCACCAAGGGCTAGTAATGATACTACAGGACTTGGTTACACTAGCACTGAATAAGGAGAATCATCCAAGACTGTAGAAGAAAGGAGTAACAAAGGTAAGAAAACTAAACCTACTTGTCATTTCTATGGAAAAAGGGGACATACCTCTAATGTGTGCAGGAGCAAGAATAGTCTCAGCATGATAAGCTTAAGAAAGCAAGATTTTGTCACAAGTGCAAAAAGCAAGGACATCAAGCACATGAGTGTAGAACCAAGACAATGAGAACACCAAGATTTGAAGGACACTATTACAATTGAAAAAAAGATGGACATAGAGCATTTGGGTGCAGATCAAACCCTATGTGGACACCTAATTAGTTTGCAAGAGGAAACAACCATGCAAATCACTGCAATTGGGGTTACAATATTAGGTATAGCTGTCACTATTGTTAAGAGTATGGACACATTCCCAAAAATTGCATAAGGACACATTTTAGAGGGAATTATAGGAGATGGTTGAGCCAAACCACATGTTTTAGTTGCTTAAAAATTGGACATATCAGTAGGAATTTCCCAACAAAGTTAAAAGCACCCAAGGTAGAAGTCAACAAAGGAAAAATGAAGGTTGATGTTGAACAAATAAGAGGGCAAATGAATAAAACTAGGAAAAATAAAGATGAGAGTAGAACATCAAATGGAGAGATCACTTCACCTAAGAGGTCAAGTGATCACACTTCATCCAACTAAGAAAAATAAAGGTGTATGGGACTAATATACAAATTTATATCATACATTAGCTCCAAGACAAAGAAATACTGCAAGGAAGAAATTTGCATGAGCAAAGATGCTAGGTCAAAATCTAAAGTTTTTGTCAATACTGCTAAACTGTCCTAATATGTTAAGTAAATCTCCAATTGATGCCAAGTTGATAGTAGAAGCCGAATGAAGTGGAGAACTAGTGGAAGCTAAGTAAATGAAATTAAAATGGGCGTTGAGTCATGGTGAAACTTTCAAGTGCTAAGTTTACAACTGTATGCATAAAGCATTTTAATGCTAGGTCTTTGATAGGTATAAGGTTGATTTTTGTTCATTTTCATAGCATTCAAACACTAAGCAAAAATGAAAAGAGAGAAGAAGCAATCAAGAAGCAACCTTACAGTCATTTGCACTGATTTCAATAGCAATTCTGCACAAGTTCATCGATTCAAAGGTATTTATCAAGTGGCAAGCTATGCAAAAGTTAAATTTTTAATATATTTAAACCCTGGTTCAATAAAATGGCCTCTAGTTCAAGGAACCCCAAAGGAAAAGAGAGCCATGAGGTTTATTTAGTTAGTAATGAGGTCAAACAACCAAAATTTAGGCCAATCCAAGAAGCTACCTATAAAAATTACCTAGCTGACACATTATCCATCATTCTACCTAAAGTTGTCATGGTTCAAGATGTGAATAAGAGCTATAACTACAAGATAGGTGCAATAGGTGACCTAGGAATATTCCAAGCTTATGATAAACTATGTGAAAACAAGATTCTAAAAAGGAATTTGAGATAGTTGAGAAGAAGGGTTTGACCAATGCCCTAGTTTACCCTATATGATTCAAAACTGAGTGGATACAGATTGTCCTTAGTAGGATTCACAATGGATGTTTATGGCTAGAAATAGGACTTGTAAAGATAACTAAAAGGATAGTGCATAGGGTTATAGGTTTCCCAACCCTAGATCAGCCTAAGACCCTGTGCAGTGAACCCAAGGAAATCATTGAGAGGAATATGGGTGCCAAATGGAATAAGAGGGAAATGACTATTGATACTATCATTGATCCTCTTCTAGATTTTGCTGTTAGAGTGATTTCACACAAATTCTACCAGTCAAGTAGACTAAATAGTGTACCCTACATAGCAATTGATGTGGCAAACAAACTAGTCAAGAAAGACCACACAAATGATCTGTCAAAATTTATGTTGCAGCAAATTAATGAAAACCTAGGAGAAATAAGGAGATCAAAAGGTGCTCAATGAAAATTTGGTTCAGTTCTCATGTGTGTATTCTTTTATGTTATGAAAGAATTTACTTCTATAGGAAAAGTGAATTGGAACCCCAACAAAATTGCAATTACATAAATGAATGAGTTCATTGATCAAATGGGTGACAATTTTGAGGCCCAAATGACAAGCTACTTTGAATATTTTAAGAAATCTATGAAGCAAAGGGTTAGAATACTAGTTTCATTGGTAGAGAAACATGTCAATAACATATGTTTCTTGGTTGACATTGATAACTCCTACATCTAGGAAGCAATACCAAGAGTAAGATAGCTAAGGCCATTAGGATATGAGCTTGATGTAGATGAAGCCTCAAGAAAAATCACAACATTGCTAGGAGAAGACATAGACAAGAAGGCTCCTCACTTTGGAACATATGATTTTGTCAAGTCCAAAGTTGAGGCTGAATTAAAGACAACCACTATTATCAAGAAGAAAGAAAAGATGGTAAAGAGGATAAAGAAGCAATTTGGAGCAAGCATTGAAGGAGAAGTAGGTGAAGAACAAAGATAATAATAAGCAAAAGGAGATAGTGAAGAAGAAGAGCAAGGGCAAGGCCTAGTAGAGTTAACACAAGGCTTAGGAGAAGACGAGGAAGGTACCGAGGGAGAAGAAGCTGATGAAACACCTACACTTACCAAGAAAAAGAAGAGAAAGGCAAGACCTTAGCCTATAGCTCAGCCCAAGCCTAAGAAGGTTATCAAGCTAGCTCAAGCTAAGCCAGTTCCAACAACAAGGGCTACTACAAGAGCACCCACTCAAAAGGCTAAAGAGGCATCAAAAGAGAAGAAGAAAGCCACTAAATAGCCTACTAAAGAGCCCAAGAAGAGAAGAAGGTATGTGGCATAGCTAGATACATATGATGAAGAAAGATTAGAATTAGAGGACATCAACTAGTTTAAAGTGGTAAGCCATCCTCCTAAGACTACAATTGATAAAATTTATGATAAGATAAAAAATGCAAATTTGAATGATTTAAAGTCTTTTAATTTTAGTAAGCTTTGTAGGGAAGAGAAAATAAATTAGAGGAATCTGTGTATGCCATGATGGCAGAATTTGGAAACAAACCTCTAGAACTTGACAATACCACATCCAAGGAATTGTATGAGATAATTGATAATAAGTTGCATTATTGTCTAAAATGGAAAGGGAGATCAAAGAATCTACCCTAGCTCAAGTAAATCCTAACATGACAAAGGCTCGAATAAAAAAGGAAAACAAGAAACATAGTGGAAAATTTGCACCAAAGTATAGAGCCTTTTGCATCCTTCAAAACAAGATTAAGGATGTTGTGAATAAATCCACACAATTGTGGAAAACAATATATAAGATAACTGATGACAAGGTAGAGGAAGAAACTAGAAACTAGTGCCAAGGAGAAGGTAGAGGAAAAGGAAAAAGAGAAGTAGGTAGAAGAAAAGAAAAGTGAGGAAGAAAAAGGAGAGGAAGAGAATAAGGAGAAAGAAGAGGAGGAATTAGCTAAAAGAGAAGACATGGCAACAGTTGATCAGCAGCAAGAAGATGAAAAGAGTGTGCAAGACACACAAATGCCACATCCTAGTCCACCTCATGTAACCATTATACCTGTAGAAACAATAATCATTAAGGATGTTCCTGACAACTTTTCTCAAAACATCAATCCCTTAACTTTAGAGTATCTCTCCAAGATCCTTCACCAATCCACTCTACAGTCATAGTTATGCACAAGCCCTGTATTGGTGAGTGTTGATGAGTTACAAAAGGTAGTAGCAGCACCACAAAATTAAAAGGTGCAACATAAGGAACCACCTTTCACATATATAGCTACTTGCACTAACATTTTGATGCTTCCACCACCACCTCCACCAAGTGCAACAAATGATACTATTCAGATGCCGAGTGTAGAGGAAAGGAAGTCAAATGAAAAAGAAGATACCTCAAAGGAAAAGGAGTAGGCCACCATTCAAAGATTGGTAGAACTACCAATGATTGGCACTCCTACAAAGACCATTAAGAAGCTGAGCACTAAAGCCATTCCTTTGCAATTCTCAACTCCATTCTCGAGTTCAACTAGAGTGACAAGGGTATTTCACTATGGAGACCCTGAATTAGATGAAGATATTGTGATTTCTTCCTATGATTCTAAGACCATCAAAATGGCACAAATGACTAAAATGCAAAATTCATTAGATAGAAGGATGAGGTAGGAAATACTGAGGAAGGAGTTCAATCATAAGCAAGCACTTCATGACATTAAAGACATATTTATGGATGCCTTCAGCTTATAGTAACTGGATGAAGCAAAGCCAATAATAGAGCAACTATCAGATATAGTTGATGAGGTGACCAATGAAGACTAGTATACTAATGTTAAACTCATGGAATGGTCAGAGAGAAAATTTCAAGGAAAAGTGAATGAAAAGATATCAATTGGAATAGCACTTGAACAAGTAGAGTTGGCCAAGAAAATAGATAAGGTCAAAGTTGTCCATGAAAACATTTTTTCATTATATAGGAAGTTGTGTGATTTTTCAAATTTCACACAAGAAACTAATCAGAGAATAATGAGTTTGGAAAGAAATTTGAAAATTTCTAGCATGCAACTACCAAAGGATCCAGCTCAAAGTGAGAAGCATTTTGCACAATAACTTTACACACAAAGGGAGTCAGCTATACTAATAGTAGATGAAGCCAATATTAAGGCTAAATTGATGCAAATCCAATCCTTAATTACCCCACACTTAGAAGTCCTCCACAAGGAGCAAGTATATGAAAACATAGTCTTAAAGAAAGATCTAGATCTTTCTACACTTGATGGACTTGTACACCTTGCTACAGAGATTGCCATCTAGCACAAGTCACTTGACATTTCTTTGGAGAATTGGGATGCAACTTTGAAAAAAATAATGGAGGTAAATAGTAACTTTTTTGTTAAGCATGGCATTACTCCTTAGAAACCTTTGACATTCATGTAAAAAAAGGGGGAGATATATGTTTTAGGGGAGATATAAGGGATATATAGGGGGAGTATATTAGATTTTGATTATATTATTTTATGGGGAGAAATAATGTTTTGGGGAGATATAGATTACAAGTACATAATACATTAGGCACATCAACATAGAATTTTGGTTTCAAGACTGACAAGGTAGAATCAGCTCAAGGGGAGTTACAAAATATTTGGAACAAATTTTGAAATTTAGTGGATAAGGTACTCTTAAGGATAGATGAATAAATGTCTAGTTAAGTTTTTTTGACACTCGTTTCAAAGGGGGAGATTTTTGGTCCTAGATAGTTTTGACATTTGAGTGTCAATGCACTTAACAACATTCTACATTGAAGATGAGTACACTATGTATGTCGAGTCATAGTTGATACTTAGTAAGTTAGAATCATATATGTGTCGAGTTACTTCAGGTGCCGAGCAATGTATAAGGGCCTAGTGACATATAGGTGTCGAGTCACAGCAAGATAGAATGTAATAGGTGTCGAGTTATAGTTGGTGTCAAGCAATCCAAGATAGTATATGTGCCGAGGACCAGTACTCTAGTATGTGTCGAGTAATATAGAATCAACATATGCATTTGTGCCTTCACAAACTCAGATTGAAACCATTTTTTTTGGAGTTGACATGGAAGGAGTTCGAAGGAGAAAAAGGATCAGGATGAATCTTTTACATTTCCTATGTGATCAGCATGTAGCCAATGAGAAAAATGTAGAAGGCATGCAACCAATGAGAAAAATGCAAGAAATGAGTGGGAACTTAAAGATTCAATATGGATTGTAGATCCATACCTAACCCTAAGTCTTCATAATTTTTAAAAGGAGGTCAAAAAACTCATTGAATATGTGGATGAGAATAGTGTATGGGGAGATTATACAAAAATTCAGTGTGAAGTGAGTAAGACTTAGAGGAACACAGTAGCAATCACATATCTAGTTGACTAGAACAGTTCAAGGGACAAGGGACATGATCAGATATCAGATCTCAAAGGATCAAGATTAGAGAGAGCAAATCAAGTGCCTGAATCTAGCAATTAGACATTGCATACTCTTAGGTTTGTTGTTCTAATAATTTCTTGCCATTGTATTTGATGCTAGAAATCCAATATTGATAGGTTAGATTAACAACTAGGTAGGAGAACCTTTGGAGAAGGTGATTGAAAATCCTATTGTATTAGGTGGGTTTAACAACCTATTGTAAATCCTTTAATAGGGTGACACTTCATGTAAAGTGTTTGTAAATCCTCTAATCAAGTCACTATTGATATAGTGTAAAGCTCTTAATAGGGTATACCTTTCATAGGGTAGACCATCAGAAGTGGTCAAACATTTATTGTTGTAGTGATTTTTGAGGCTATCATCCCCACCCCAATTTTACCTTCTTATTCTTGGATGGTTTCTAGGTTACCAAGTTTGGTGTTATGTGTATTATGTGCATGTGTTTACTTTATGTTCATTTATATGTTTGCATGTATACAATTTATTTTTAGTTATATGCTTAAATGATTGAAAAAGGTTAAAAGTGTGATACTTCTGATTCACCCATCCCTCTCAAAAGTACTCTTCTCATTTTGAACATTACAATACTAACAAGGTGGCAATTCCATTGAATTATTCTCAAGACCTTTAACAAGGCCACTCCTAATAGGGTGATTAAATATTTTAATAGGGTCACAGCTAATAGTGTTTTTTTAAACCTTTAATTGGGTTGGCTCCTAATAGGGCTCACTTCAAAAGAGTGAAAACAATAACTAGTTGTATTTGGTGGTTTTTCCCAAATTGGGTTTCCACGTTAAATCTTGGTGTCAAATGTGTTCGTGCCATTTTATTTTATGTATTTTAAACTAAGTTAAAGTATTGGTAGTCATAGATAACATCTAAAGGTTTATATGTTAATCATTTATTGAGCTAATCCAATTATTACCAAGTTACAACATTTTGTACGTTTACTGAGCTTCAGTAGTATCTAGTTATTTGTTTGCATTTTGTAATGACATCTAAGGGATCTAGGATTTATTTCAATAGTAATTGATTCACCCCTACCCTCTTAGTTACACCTCTTATATTTGTAACAATTGGTATCAAAGCTTTTTGTGCTTGCGGAGAAGGTTTCAAGAACCTAAGCTAAAGATCAGGATGTCTTACAAAATAGAGATTCCCAAGTTGAATAGAGACAATTTTGTAGCATGGCAAGGAATAATGAGGCTACATCTAGATACCATCAATGATTCGAGTTGCAAATATCTTGATGCTGAATAGAAAACTCCCATAGTAACATTATCAATTGAAGATATGGCTGAAAAGAAGAATCATAAATCATGATGATTGACATTGCATCTGCTCTCAATTATATTGAATTTGATGAGGTAAAGGATTGCAAAACTACTTTTGAAATGTGGAATAAACTAAAAGATATCTATGGAGGAGATGACAATGTATAAGGAGCCAAAGTAGAAAGCCTTAGAGAAAAATTTTATCAAATGAGAATGAGAGAAGATGAAAAAATCGTAAAATATGTGGAAAGAATCAAGGTCATTGTAAGTGTAATCAAAGCATCTAGAGGAGACATTAAGGAGGAAAATATTGTAAGTAAAGTGCTCAAAACTCTTCATTCTATTTATGTAATTAGAGTGTCTGCTATTGAAGAAAAGAAATGTAATCCAAATGACAAATTAGGTTTGGATGCTAGCTTTTGAATTAGATAACTATGATAACTATATTCATGCTTCAAAGAATATTAAATCTACATTTAAAGCTAAGCTGACACTCAAGGAAAAGGGTAAAAAGTTAAAGTCCAATCAATTAGGAAGTGAAGAAGATGGAACATCAAAAGAAAGTTTAGATAGTGATCTTGAATTTGTTGAAGCCCTTCTTGCAAGGAAGTATTCTAAAGATAGAGGAAAGTACAAAGGTAAAGTTCCTTTGATCTAATTTTCTTGTGAAGAAGTTGGTCACATTGCTGCTAGGTGTCCAAATAAAGAAATCGAGGATGAGAAGAAAAGAAACAAGTATAAAGGAAATAAGGACTCCAAGAACTAAAAGAACTACAAGGAAAAAAGGTAAGACATCTTATTTTGTAGCTAAAGATTCTGATAACAGTGAAGATGAAATAGTATATATTGCTATGAAAGATGAATCTGATGATGAAGGAGATAAGATGACACTTATCTCTCATGTTAACAAAAATGATATATGGATTATTGACAGTGGCTACTCACATCATATGACTAGTGACAAAAGAAAATTTGAGCATATGGAATATTATGATGGACGTAGTGTAAGATTAGGAAACAATGAACCTTGTAACATAAAAGGAAAAGGATGTATGTTGTTGACTAAAAAACTTGTATGTGACAATGGTTATTGGGTTAAAGGACTAAAACATAATCAATTGAGTGTGGCACAGTTGAACAACATTGAAGTCAAGGTAGGATTAATGAATGGACATGCTAAACTACTAGATGAGAAAAGAAATTTGGTTGGATTTGGAAAGCAAACAAAATGTAATCTATTTTATCTTGATCTTAGTGATTGTTAATGTTTTATTGCTCAAGTAGAGGAAAGCTAGTTATGGAACAAAAGGCTATGACATGTGAATTTTGATAATCTAGTTAAAATAAGAAAAGATAGAAGAGTAAGAGGTATTCCTAGTTTGAAGAAACTTGACATGGGTCTATGCAAGAATTGCCAAATTGGTAAGATTAGAAAGATAAGCTTCAAGAGAAAAGACTATTAGTTAGAAGAAGTCTTTGAAATTGTTCATAGAAACTTATGTGGACCTATTGGAATAGAGAGTTATAGTGGAGAAAACTTTTTCATTCTTTTTGTTGATGACTACTCTACAATGATGATAGTAATGTACCTAAAAGAAAAATTAGAAGCCTTTCAAAAATTCTAGTGGCATCTGGCTAGAGTAGAAAAAGAAACTGAAAAGAAGTTGAAATGCTTAAGATTAGACCAAGGTGGTGAATTCATCTCCCTTGAATTAAATATTTTTTGTATTGAAAGAGGAATCAAGAGACAAGTATTGGCCCTTGGTACACCACAACACAATGGTATAGCTGAAAGAAGAAATAGATTTATCATGGACTGTGCAAGAACATTGATGATTGAAAAGAATGTTGCTCTCAAATACTAGAAGGAAGCTATCAACACTATAGTTCATACCTTGAATAGAGTTTAGTTCAAGAAAGATTCAAAAAAACCACCTTATCAGCTATGGTATGGCTACAAACCTAATGTAAGTTACTTGAAAGTATTTGGCGACAAATGTTATAAATTGAAAGAATCTAGAAAAGGAAGATTTGATGTAAACAATGATGAAGGCATATTTCTAGGATACTCTTGTAGAAGTAAAGCATATAGATGCTTGATTTTTTCCACTCACAACATTATAGATAGTGCACATGTTAGAATTGATGAATTTGTAGAAAGGTGTGAAGAAGAAAGCACCAAGGAACCTGAACATTACACGAGATTTGTTTACTATGAACCTGATAGTCTACCAAATCTATTTGAGAGAAAATAAGCTTCATCTCTCAAGTCCCCAGAAAATTCAATAGTTACCGAGCTATAGATAGTGCAACTTGAGCAACAAGGACCCAAGTCATAATAAAAGGCTACTGAGCTAGTTCAAATGGAGCCTGATGGACCTGAGTCATCGATAGAAGTATTTGAGCTTGAAACTAAAATTCAAGAAGAAGGTGGAACTCATTCAAAGACCAAGGAGCCTATGTTAGCAAGATATGTCAAAAGGCATCATCCACCTAATCAAATCATTAGAGATAAATTAGATGGAACAATGACAAGAATTAAATTAAAAGGTACATGTTTACTTGCTAAATTTGAACCTAGAAATGTTAAGGATGCTTTGTAAAATGAAAGTTGGATTAAAGAAATGAATGAAGAAATAGGACAAATAAAAAGGAACAAAACTTGGACTCTTTTTCCTAGACCCAAGGATAAAAAAATGTATTTGGTACAAAGTGGGTATTTGGAAATAACCTAAATGAAGATGGAAAGTATCAAGAAATGAAGTAAGATTAGTGTGCAAAGGTTATTCTCAAGAAGATGGTATTGACTATGGTGAGACTTTTGCTCCTATAGCAAGACTAGAAGGTGATAGAACTTTATTAGCATATTCAACACATAGAAGATTTAAAGTATATCAAATGGATGTCGAATCTGGATTTTTGAATGGAATTCTTGATGACAAAGTCTACATTAAGCAACCAAAAGGTCTTGTAGATCCTAGCAAAAGAGAAATGGTTTGCAAACTATATAACGCATGTTATGGTCTCGAACAAGACCCCAGAGCTTGGTATGAAAGACTACATGATTACTTGGTATAGATCGATTTTCAAAGGATAAATGACAATAGTAGTCTATATATCAAAGAAGGACCAAATAAGAAGATTGTGTTGGGAGGAATATTTGTTGATGATACTCTATTTGCGAGAAATGATGACTTATGCAAAGAATTTTTAGAAAAAATGAGTAAAGAATTTGAGATGTCCATATTTGGTGAAATAAAATTCTTTTTTGGGTTGCAGATACAACAAAACAAAGATGGTATCTACATCACTCAATCCAAATATATCAACGAGATACTAAAGAGATTTGGAATGGAAGATTTGCAACTAAGTTAAAGCATTGGTAATCATAGATAACATCTAAATATTTATATGTTAATCATTTATCAAGCTAATCTAATTATTACCAAGTTACAACATTTTGTATGTTTACTGAGCTTCTATAGTATTTAATTATTTGTTTGCATTTTGTATTAACATCCAAGGGATCTAGGATTTATTTTACTAGTAACTAATTCACCCCTCACCTCTTAGTTACTCCTCTTATATTTTTAACAATTGGTATCAAAGCTTTTTGTGCTTGTAGAGAAGGTTTCAAGGACCTAAGCTAAAGATTAGGATGCCTTACAAAAGAGAGATTCTCAAGTTGAATAGAAACAATTTTACAACATGGAAAGGGCTAATGAGGTTACATGTGGCTATCATCAATGGTTCGGGTTGCAAATATCTTGATGCTGAATATAAAACTTCCATAGTAACATTATCAATTGAAGATATTGCTGAAAAGTATAATCATAATATCATGATGATTGACATTGCATCTGCTCTTAATTATGTTAAACTTGATGAGGAAAAGGATTTCAAAACTACTTTTGAAATGTGGAATAAACTAAAAGATATCTATGGAGGAGATGGAAATGTATAAGGAGCCAAAGTAGAAAGCCTTAGATGACAATTTTATCAAATGAGAATGAGAGAAGATGAAAACATTGCAAAACATGTGGAAAGTATCAAGGCCAGTGTAAGTGCAATCAAAGCATATAGAGGAGACATTAAGGAGGAAACTATTGTAAGTAAAGTGCTCAAAAATATTCTTCCTATTTATGTGTTGGAATATTCAAATATGAAAAGAGTACTTATAAGGGGGGAGTTGAATAATAAGTATCACAATTTTTAGTCAATAAAACTTTTAACTTAAAGTAAATTGCATGCATGTAAATACATCAAATAAACATGTAACAAAACTCATGCATCAATAACTCATAACACTAGAATTTGGTAACCCAGAAACCCTCCAGGAATAAGAAGGTAAAACTGGGGTAGGGATGATACCCACAAAATTTACTATAACAATATTGTTCAACCACTTCTCATGGTTTGCCCTGTTAAAGGCTTTACACTGTATTAATAGTGACCTGGTTAGAGGATTTACAAACACTTAACATGAAGTGTCACCCTGTTAAAGGATTTTAATCACCTAATCAAAGGATCTTACAAAATAGCTGTAAAGCTAACCTATCACCATAGGATTTTCATTCTAATACAATTGCTAGAGAGTATTAGATACAATAAACCTAATAGATTACAATCCTTGATTGCTGAATGCAGGTTCCTTTTCTGCCTTCTCTTGATCTTGATCTTTTGTGATCTGATAACCCTTACTTTTGAAAATAGATTTCCTTATGCACCCTTGTATGTCCTTCCATATATTTACAATGAAATTTTGTCTTCCTTATAAAGACTGCAAAGACTTAGGGTTTGATTTGGATTTACGATCCATATTGAATCTCAATTTCTTGCTCAATACTTGTTTCTTACTGATTGGTTGCATGCCTTTATCATTTTTCTTATTGGCTGCATGTGAATTGCACGGGAAAAATAAAAGATTTGATTTTATCATTAAATCCCTCGAAGTTTACCTTCTATCGACTGCAAAAACTATTTGCATCATAGTTTGTGCAATTTCAAACTTTTATGCTGATCTACTGAGTTACTCAGCTCCTAAAGTATTGCTGATACTTGACACGTGTTGTTTCCTAGATAGCTCAGCACCTAAAAAAAACTATATCACTCGGCACCTGTTACTCTCAGCACTTGTTGCTCTCAGCACTTCTTGACACTCAGCACTTGTTATAGCTCAGCACTTGTTAACACTCGTCACCTGTTACACTTGGGACTTGTTATAGGTTGGCACTTGTTAACACTCGGCACCTATTAAACACAACACTTGTTATAGCTCGGCACTTTATCTTACTTGGCACTTACTCTTGATCTTGGTTAAGTGTATTGACACTTAGTTGTCAAACTTATACTTTAAGCTAACAATCTACCCCTTTGACATGAGTGGTAAAAACACTTAATTAAGATCCTTGTCACTCATTAATTTATCCTACATTCAAAATTTTCTATCTCAAAATTTGCTATCTCCCCCTTTTATCATACTTATCATTTTATTCATGTACTTAACTCCCCCTTACTTAATCACTTCTTATTACTCTCTTATTATTTATTTTCCCCCTTTTTTGACACTTATGTCAAGGGTCTTATAATGAAATTCCATACTTAGCCAAAAATGTGCTATTTAATTCAAGGAGTACCTTCAAAGCTGCATCCCAATTTGCTAATGTGACATCCAATGTCTTATGCTGGATGGAAATCTCTATTGCTAGGTGTACAAGTCCATCAGATGAAGAAAGATTGGGGTCTTTCCTGAGGATTGTCTCTGCATTTATCTACTCCTTGTGAAGTAGTTCCAAATGAGGAGTTATTGACGATTGAATTTGTATCAATTTAACTTTTGTGGTTGCCTCCTCTGCTGCTAAGACAACTAACTCTCTTTGTGTGTGAAGCGATTGGACAAAATGCTTCTCACTCTGAGCTATATTTGTGGGGAGTTGCATGCTAGAAATTTTTAAATTGTTTTCCAAGCTCAGTATTTTTTGGCTAGTGTCTTGTGTGAATGTGGAAAAATCACACAACTTGTTGTATAGGGAAAAGATGTTTCCTAGTACAATTTTAACTGTTATAACTTTCTTTTCCAATTCTTCTTGAGACAGTGCTATATCACCAGATATTTTACTATTTACCTTATCTTGGAACTTCCTTTCTAACCATTCAAGCAATCTGGCATTTGTTTCCTGGTCTTCATTAGTCACCTGGTCAACTATATTAGATAGTTGCTCTATAATTGGTCTTGACTCATCTGGAGATTGTAAGCAAAAAGGTTCTGTGAATATATCTTTAATTTCATTCAAGGTAAGCTTATGCTTGTATTCTTTTCTTAGTGCTTCTTGTCTCCTTCTTTTGTCCAATGCACTCTAAATTTCATTAATATTTTCTTTAGTAAGAGTGCTAAATTCATAATATGGGATCTTTATTTCTTCATCAAGCTCAGGAACTCCATAGTGAAGTTTCCTAACTGCCTTTGATGAGATCGAGCCTGGTGTCCTGATTTGTAGCTGTAACCCTTCTGTGCTCGACTGCTGAAGAGTCTATGTTGGAGTACCAGATTTTGGTAATGCAACCAGTGTTTGTATTGCAGTCTCCTCCTTCTTCTTTGTCTCATCTTTTTGTTCAGCTTGAATATCCCTTTTATGATTGCTAGGTGGGGTTGAACTTGTTGGTTGTTCAGATGTTTCTTTTATTTCCCCTACTGCTATACTCGACATTTGGAGTGTATAAGTGACTATACTTGGTGGAGGTGGTGGTGGAAGAAATAGAATACTAGTAGTTTGTATGGTCGAGGATGGCACTAGTGCTTTTACCTTGACTATTTATGTTTTAACTTCTGAATTCTGTAATTCATCAACACTGACCAATACAGGATTTGAACTTAATTTTTCTACTAGTGATGATTGGTCAAGGATTTACAAATCCTCTATGGTTAATGGATTGATGTTTGGATTTGAAGTGTCTATAACATCTTTTATTTTTATGATATCTGCAGGTGTGATGGTGGCATGAGGAGGACTAGGAGGAGATACCTGTATGTCTTGCATACTTTGATATTGTGGCTTAGCTATCTCTTTCTCTTCCTCTTTCTCCTCATTATGTGCCTCTTCTTCCTTTTCTTCTTTACTCTTCTTCTCCACTAGTTCCTTCTCTTTTTCTTTGGTTTCTGACACCTTCTTTTCCTTTGTCTTGGCACTTTCCTCTACCTTATATTCTTCATTATATACATCTTCTATTTTCTTGTAAACTATTTTCCACAATCTTGTGGATTTAGTAACTACCTCTTCAATTTTATTCTGCAATATGTTGAATACTCTATACTTGGGAGTGAATCTATTATTATGCCTTTTTACTGCATTTATTACTTGATCTTTAGTCAAATCAGGCAAAAATCTAGCTAGTGTTGACTCCCTTATCTCTTTTTCCATTTGTAAACAAAAATGCCATTTATCCTCTACAATTTTATACAATTCTCTTGGCATATATTCATCTAATTCTAAAGGTGTGTGCTTATATTCAACCATCATAGCATACACAGATTTCTCTAATTTATTTTGCTCTTCTTTGGTGAGCTTAGAAAAATTCAGGTTGTTTATACCTTTTAAATCATATTCCTAATTTTTGAACATAATTTATCAACAACAGTATGGGGTTTGTGTCTTACCACTTGAAATTGACTATTGTACTCTAACTCTATTTTCTCCTCATCTGTTTCAGGCTGGGGAATAAATTTCCTTTTCTTTGACTCAGTAGTAGTCTTCTTTGAGTCTTTCTTCTTTCCTTTTGCCTCCTCTTGGGATTTTTGTGTTGTAGCCCTTGTGGTAGGTCTCTTTGGTGCAGGAGCAGCTACTTTCTTTCCCTTGGATTGAGGAGCAAAAGGAGTTGTGGTCTTTCTCTTAACTAGTGCTTCCTTGGCTTCTTCTACCTCAACACTTTCCTCTTGATCTTCTCCTAACCCTTGAGTCAGACCTTGAAGTTTTTTTCCTTCTTCTTCAATGCCTTCTCCCTCTTCTTCTTTTGTTCCTTCTTCTTCCATGCCAAATTTTCTCTTGATTTGTCTCACCATTTTCTCTTTCTTCTTTACCGCTGAAGCAGTCTTCAAATCTGTTTTCACCTTTGATTTGACAACATCATAGGTTCCAAAAAAATTTACATTTTTATCAGCTTCTTCTGCAAGTAGGGTTGTTATTACTGCAGAGGCTTGATCAACATCAAGTTCATAACCTAGTGGCCTAAGCCATCTTACTCTAGGTATAACTTCTTGTATGTAGGTATAAATCTATATCTACAAGAAAATAAATGTCTTTTTCATATTTCTCAGTCAATGAGACTAGAATTCTCATTCTTTGTTTCATGGACTTTTTGAAGTCCTCAAAGTAACCAGTCATTTGGGCATCAAAATTTTTACCCATCTGTTCAATGTATCCATTAA